>KN716400.1:53292-77842 GCA_000816705.1 Dictyocaulus viviparus
GGGGGGGGGGGGGGGGCTGGGTGGGCCGGGGGGGCGGCCACGAACTGAATCGGTCGCCGTGTTACTGCGGCGCCTCCACCACTGAGCCACTGCGTTGCACACCAAGTGTGCTGCAAATAAATCACCAGGACTGCCAATATTGGTACAGGCATATTGTTTCGCAAGTTTTAATGTCTGCCCGAGTTGTATGCTGTTCGAATTTATGTTTCTTTTCATTTTTCATCTAAGCCGTATATCAACAACACCCAATCACAGAGGTTATGAGTCACTGCGTCACAGCAACATCAGGGAGCATTTTTTAGAAGACATTTACATAACCAAGAAAGTTCGAGATTGCCTTTGGTGACAATTACAGGATAATCACCACGACTGTCACCTATAATCTCACTACATGGTTTCACGAAATGAATGCTCGAGATCCTTTGAAAATTAATAGCCAAAGTGAATAAACAAATAATTCTACCACCTGGTTCTGGATTGCTAGAAAAGAAAGATATATGTTAGTGTATACACTCAAATTTATAGAAAATAAAAAACAACGAAGATTTATGTAGAAGACAGTGACAGACACCAGTGGTTTATATGAAACTACGCATGATTTTCTTGGAAAGCATTAGCCAGCCTCGGAACGATAATGAACGAGTCTCAGAAATTCGTTGAAGATATCTGATGACGTCTTCGTCTACTCCGGCTCGATTCTAACCGTTGAATGTAGCACGGTTTTATGCGGGGTACGATCGAACTCAAATGGTTCTATCCGTTGTCGTGTCAGAAATATGAAAGAAAACTTGAAATCTTTTCGTACTTAACAGCTATGTAATAAAGTCCCTGTAGTGATATTTGAATTTCCAACTTTATCATCTTAATAATAGCATTTGAATCATTTACTACCTCAATAAAAATTTCCTCATTTGGAAAATCTATAAGAGTAATATTTGAAGAGAATTTTTATGATGATGTAGAAAAGAAATGTTCTTATTATATAATGAACATACTGGTGATGACTCAATCAATATCTGTAATTTGTTTGGTGGTGATCATCAGAAATCGCCTGGAGTTTTCAATGAGTTCTTGTTGATGATCAGAAATCAAACGCCAATTTATAACAATCGGTGAAAATTCTCGGTATTTTTAGTATGAAAAGATGATAATAGATTAAGATAATTAGTTCGATATAAGGTAATTTCTCCAGTTTCAATAGACGGATGGAGGCTAGGCAATTTGCTAAATAAATCAATTATAAGCAGCAGAAACGTTCTTGCGAAGACAAAAACTGATAAAGGAATGAGATCAAACTCAAAATCGTGTGCGAAGTTTTTAACAGTAAAATGCTTCCAACATACAGAATAACCTATTTCGTGGCATATTTTTGTTTTATCAAGTTTCCAAACAAGAAGCTTCTATATGGAAAGAAAAGATAACGATTAGCCGTCAGATTAAAAGTCTAATCCGCTCTCGTTTGATGAGCTTCAATGTCTGTGTAGTAGATTGTTTCAGTCCGTCTTCATTAATGGTGCTACGTGACGTATACTGCGTGATATATAAGATTTTTTCTGTATGAATTCTTCCATCAGATACACACGGGTGATGGCTACCAGCTGTGTATGAATATTCATGACGGAGATGACCAGAGGCAACCTTTTCACTTTTCAAATGTTGGAAAAGAGAATTTTTTTCCTTTTCTTTTTCATATATAATTCATTGCCTTTATCATCCGTCATTACGTCATAATGTGCAAAAATTGATTCCATTGGAGGGATTATAGAAGAGTTTTAGAGAAAAAAAAAAGTCAATGCTTATCTGCTTAGAGAAGGAGCTTTTGTTGTCAAGAAGATTCGATAACTACACTTTAATCAAAAAATGTTTCAATGACATTATGTCGTTATCTATTTTATCATTCGACTCAATAATACCCATATCTACAAATCCACATCTTCTTATGTGTTCGCACATGATTCCTAAGCTTATTTGCTTATAAACAGAAATCAGAAGCTAGATGAATGATAAGAAAATGTCATAAAAAAGTTTAGAACGAAAAGTACACCATACAGTACGCCATGGCCAATGGTAGTATTTACATTGAATGATTTACTTGACAACTACATACAATAAAAACTGTTTTGAACAGTTTTAGCCAAGCGTAATTACATTATGCACTGAGTGAATCATCAAAGATTGAAGAAGAAGGGTGTTGATAATATAATCGATAATGCAAATGAAATTTAGTACTACCAGTTGTCCTTATCACAGCTTTTTCTAAAATACATAGAAACAAGCTAACAAGGCTTTAGAAAATTGCGTATCATATTTCCCTTTATTTCTCTCATGTTTTGATTTCTCATAGAGCTGTCCCAGAAGTTCTAATGGTGGAAAATCTCCTTATGGTAAGGTGTTCCGATGGATCCCATTAGGGTGGCTATCGTCCACGTTTCGGACATCACCAAATGCTATTGGTATGTGAAAAACATCTTTAACTGAGAATTTTTCTCTCAGCACCAAAGTTTATTGAGAGCATCTAATGATTCGTTACCAATTTGTGACCAGAAATCAAATAACTTCAACAAGCAAATGGATGGTTTTTGATAAATAATTTTATTTTTTACATCTAAAACACGCAACTGCATATCGAACGATGGAGCTTTGGTGGAGCCAGATCAACAGCAAGCTTCATCACTTTTCAAAGTCAAGAAAAAATCATAAAAGCAGAAGCAACAATGCTAAAATTCAGCGTGAACTTTTCTTGAAGATAACATCACTGAAATTGTAGAGGTGTAATTTTGGAGTGATGTGAGTCTAGAATAATTATTTGTCAACTTTTAACGAATTATGCATTAGAGTAACATCATACTCTACCACAAGCCTTCCAGAAAGCAAACAAAATCAATGTGGTTCAGAAGAACTGTGAATGCAAAAAAAAGGGTTTCACTGGTCATAGTCTATCTAATTAAATTTTTAGGCAAAAGTTTTTTTTTTCAACAAAAACTATCGGAAGCGCTTAACACTACAGTAGATTGTCCTTTTATCGTTAACTCTATCGACAGCAGCGCTTATCGTCAGATTTAAAAGGCTTCTGATGAAGAGCAGGAACGCTAACTGCATTTGCTCATGGTAAGTCATGCACTCTCTCAAACATTACAATATCCTCAAACAGTGCTCACAGCAATTCCAAATAAGAAGAACTTTTTCAGAAGGTAGTCAAAGTTCTGTGTACTGTCCTTGTTGCCGTTGCTGCATTTGTGCCGCAGTCAGGTAAGTAAACAAGCTAGTATTAGTGATTTAAAATGTTTTATTGTTATTTATGGTTTTATTTTCGTGTAAATCACTTTATTCTGAGCTCATATTTTTGTCATTCTCACAAATCGAATGGCTGAGTTACAGAGAGAATTCTGGGGAAGAATGTGGAGCTGACTGGAGATGACTTGGTCGATTATGTGAACAAAGCCCAGAATCTATTTACGGTTTGCTATCATTCAATCGTAATAGTTACTAAAAATGTGCTACTGCATCTTACTACATTCTTATTACCAGCCATCTCAATTTGTCTACGTTTCAATATGATACTCATATTATAAATGCAAAAGTAATCTGGTTTTCTGTTAAAGGCAAAGCTGTCACCTCGTTTCTCTGAGTACCCTACAGCTATCAAACGTCGTCTTATGGGTTCGAAATATGTCGCGATTCCTTCTAAATATCGAGTAAGTAAACTCGTGAATAATTGCAAAATTCTTAAGCAAATACAAGAGCAGCTAATGGGAACGCCTTTATTTAAGGTAAACGAAGTAACACACGACGATATAGACGATTCAGCTATCCCAAGTTCGTTTGATTCCCGAACTCAGTGGCCAAATTGTCCATCAATAAAATCTATTCGGGATCAGTCTTCATGTGGTAAGCGAAGGCTAACCGTTTCGTCAGCTTGTCATCTTTCTTAAAAATCCACTACACAATCCTTTAAAAATCCTTTATCGACTACTTTTTTAAAAATCACAAAATCAAATCACATTTATGTTAACGAAAATCAACAGCATATTTAATAAGTTAAACTCCAATAATGCTAAAATAACGAACCGATGTTTTTCCACCTTGTCAGTTTCGTTTCGTGAATCTGCTATGATTTACGATAGAATTCGAATTAAGGATCGTGCTGGGCTTTTGGAGCTGCTGAGGCAATGACTGATCGCATTTGTATCGCTTCGAAAGGAGCTATTCAATTCACTGTATCTGCTGATGATCTCCTATCGTGTTGCGACGAATGTGGATTTGGGTCATAGAATTTTTTTGCTGCATTAAAGTGTAATACTAATTTCACAAAGAGGCGGCCGATCAAAGTTCTAAGAAAAAAAAGAGTATCTTCAATGGTTTGGAAAAAACCTACTCATTTTCGTAAAAACGGCTAATTTTCAAATCACACAATGACTACACTCTTGGACTTTCTGATGCTTTGAATTTCGCATTGAGGATTGTTTCAGATGTGATGGCGGTTTTCCATATGCGGCTTGGAATTACTGGGTGGAAAAAGGTATTGTTAGTGGCGGCAGTTACACCTCTAAGGTATTATTTTCATCAAAATAAAGCACAAAACAGCTCACACCAAATCATTTGAATTTACAGCGAAAAATGAAGTACTTAGAATTTTTCCACCTCACCACAAAACACATTTTATAGAGTGGCTGCAAACCATATCCATTCCCTCCTTGTGAGCACCACACCAATGGCACTCATTACCATGTAAGTACAAACAAAAACTGAAAATGTTTCCCAAAATTGCGATTTGGTCGAAATATTCAGAAAAAACAATGATTTCATCTAGATTTTCTAATAAACAGAGCATTAATGGTTAAGCCTTGCCCGAAGGATCTGTATCCTACGAATACCTGTGAGCATAAATGCCAAAGTGGATACGCAACTGCTTACACGAACGATAAGCGTTACGGTAGGTGACGTCATACTCGTAGTTCTTGAATATGAATGAAACCCATGATTGTACAAGAAAAGATGTGCAGCCTTTTTTATTCAACCATATTTCTGCTCTCAGTAAATAAAATAACTTTTCGGGAAATGCAATATTCGCTTCTATATAACTCTATGCCTTTAATATAGTACTGAATTTTGCTGATTAGAACAGCATGCTAAGATGTACTTTAATGACTAAGTTTCTAAGATTTTTTCTGCAGTCCTTGATTTTTTGAGCATTGACAAAGAAAAATCCCTAATGAATTTTCAGATTTGTTTCAGCAACATAAGGCTTCATTCCGAAATAACTTGTTTATTTCTGTTCCACTACTATTACTTGTTCAGGTGCAAAAGCTTATACGGTAGCGGCTAGAGTTAAAGCAATCCAAAAAGAAATTATGCTTCATGGGCCCGTCGAGGTCGCATATGACGTCTATGAAGATTTTGAACATTATTTGAAAGGAATTTATAAGGTAACTCAAAATTCAAAACTCCTCAATACTTCAAGAGTAATAAAATGCGAGGAAAAAAACATTCCGTGACACAAACATTTACTAGTTGCGTAAGGTTATCGTTAATTCGATCACCGCTCTAGTCGAGAAATTACACTTACCGAGGTTAACAGTACATTTGCTTGATGGTGATTTTCAACAAAATGTTCAACGCCAATCATTATTCAATCAAAGAATTCATACGTTAAAATCAATAGATAAAACAAATATGAATTTAAGGTTTCGATTTCAATAACGTATTATTTTGTTCATTGATAAAGACTTGCTCCTTAATAGGGATGAAAAATCGATAAAAGGGTTAAATAGATCGATATCCAGAATGAGGATGGCTCTCTCAAAAAGTCCATGGATAATATCATTTAATTGAAGTAGACCTCAAGATTGAATTTTCAAATAGCAGTTTAATAAAAAGAAGAAGCGCAGCGCAGACGTGGAGGTGGCACAGTTACATGTAGTTCCCGACGCAGGTCCACGGACGTGTTCTGACCTACCAAGCGCGCTATCCCTTCAGGATCAACAAATTTTAATTAGAAAAATATGAGAAACATGAGCAGTCCTCAAGTGTTTAATTTAAGTCAGGACCGTATAGACCAGGTTCACACTTAATCACCCCATCTTCACGATGATCCATGCAGGTCAAACCATTGTGAAATCCTACTTTTCCAAATTACTTCATTGCTAATTCGACTAACTGTAATGGATAGGTTGTGTTTGCTTAATTAAAGAATAGATTTAAGGATTTCATTTACGATAAGGATAAAGAATGGCAAAATTTGACATCTTGAGAAGCTGGGCCACATAATTTTCTTGATGTTACTAGAATATATATGAAGGAACTTTTGAGTGAACTTAAGACGATCAGCCTGGTGTCAAATCAGCGCTGCTTACACTTACATAAAACTCTAGTAACATCTCAACAGCTAAGGCTCGGAGTGCTTCGGTGCAAACTCGAGCCCAGGTATATCGGGTTCGAGCATACGTCCCACTGTGGCGTCTTCTAACCCTGCGCTATGCCGTCTGCTAGGACCATTACTTTAATACCTTCGGTTCGCAATTTCATATAATTTAATTACATTAACGCTTTTTTATTTAGCATACCGCCGGCAGCTATCTTGGTGGACATGCAGTAAAAATGATTGGTTGGGGAACAGAAAACGGAATTCCCTACTGGATCTGCTCAAACTCGTGGAACTCCGACTGGGGAGAGAACGGTATGGACCACTTTCAGCTAATGAGAAAGCGTTTTAGCTACCCATGAAATCCATAACAAATGTTATCTCGCGTTAAATGTTCAGGCTGACACATCGGTAATGGGGTGGACATAATTTATCACATGTCTTTTGATGAACAACCTTTCTTACTCAAAACTCATTTCTCTAATCCTCCAATGTTAAATGATATCTATGACTTCGTAAAGATGTTAAAATATGAATTCAGGATTTTTCCGAATTCTTCGTGGTACGGATGAGTGCGGAATCGAGTCTGGTGTCGTGGCTGGTTTGCCAAAGATTTGATTGTTTGCATTTTTATTGTTTGGAAATAATTGATTAAATATGGATAAAATTCCCGAAATATCTCGCAAATCTCTCAAATATGTACTTTTTATAAGAAAAAGAGAAAATGGCTTGGAATTCAATTGAACGACATGAGCACTGCCAGTGTTAAAGATGTACGAAAAGGTGAATGAGTTAAATCTTATAGAATGTTTGTATGTATTCATTTGATTTTGAACTCGATCGATGATTGAGCACCATTCAAACAAGTATTGCACAAAATATTTTAAAAAACTAGAGGTATGAGATTTTGATTCAAGTATTCTCTGGATTCTCAACAGACGAATAAATTTTAGAGTGATAAGAACACTTCTTTGGAGATGTCGGTGCTGTAAAAATAAGTAATCAATAATTGAGGGCATACAATCTGTTGGTTCTTCTCATATATCAGGAGCTTTGTCATAGTTTCAACAAATACAACATGAACTGGAGTGGTTAAAAAATTTAAAATTGAAGATAAGTTTGCAATGAATAGAAGTTTGAGTTTGAATTTGCAATATTCAGCAGAATTCCTTTACTGAACAGTAATGAGGCGCAGTAGAAAGTAGAGAGTAACGATATGAACGACTAGTTGAATGAAAGCTGACAGAGCATAGGAGATGAGAAAGTACTGTAGGAGGGCTTGAAAATCGGTCGGCAATGACGTGATATCCTGAAATGCATCCTCGATTTAAACTTGGACTATAGTAACATTCTGTTTTTCTTTCATACTTCTGTTAAGAACATTCATATGCAACTATTCAGAAAACCTCACACATCGAACTAAAATTATTTAGAAATCAGATTCGCTCTTTTATAAAGTAATGAATACTTTAGATTCAATTTAAAGTTGTTTAGAAATATTTAATTAAACAAACGCTAACTAAGCGATAGGAAAGATAGACTTACTACTTTTGAAAAAGAAGCGATTCGTTTATAAGAAATTTAGCTCGTTCATACCACATAGAATAGTCATGAAATAAAATGAGCTTGGCTTCGAACAATTCATGCAGCCATTTATGTTCAACACGATGTGGTCGACGTGATTGAATGCGAGCTTGCTCTTTACAGTAACTTGAAATTACTTTTCAACAAGCTACTGTTGTTTATCTTATGAGATGTTTTGGCACGAGTTTACCGATCCATTCAACACCAATCTTAGTAGGCCTGGAAGGCGGCCGCAAACCTGTTGGAGCCCGCGTACCATCGTGCACTTCCACCACTACGCCACGCGCAATCATAGAATAGTCACACCACTGTATAACACGAATTAAGTATAAAATTGTAATGGTTAGCAGATGGAGTCGATTGATGGGAAAATGGAGAAAACCAAAATTCGGGTAAGCATAACTTTAACGATACTAAATTTGAGTACTATTAAAAGTGATATTCGTCAGGAAGAACCAATATTCTTTTGAAACGTGAGAATAGCAAATCTTCAAACAGTTCTACATGCTCTTCTAAACACTGCAAAACGCTTTTGATTTAATCTAACTGTTTTACGGTATATGCAACACTATTCTTACGTTTGACTTCCATTTCAAACTGCAACAAGAGGAAAAAATGAGTATTGACATTTGCTATTTATCGGTACAGTTGATGATAACGATTTGATGCTGTTTTAGAGCCACATGACTAATGAAAAAAGAAGAAAAAATTGAAGAATTCTGATGAGAATAGAGTCAGTATGCAGAAAGGTTAACGATACTTTTTTCAACTACACACCTCCATCATGGAAAATTGTACTTTGTGAAAATAAAAGGCAGCTTGATAATGAATATTTAATTTTCTATGAACTGTGATAGATTATAATCATGCTACAATACTGGCTTGCCAGATCGAACTCTTAACTAAATGTTTCATCTGTATCAATAGATGTGGGTTCGAGACGAGCATGAAGTTTGAAAGTTTTTGGCTAACTCAAAGCGAAAGAAAAGTTGTTGACAGATGCGAAATTAAGACTCGTCGTATTTGGTATCAGAATGTATTCGTCTTTTTATTACGTCTTTGCTATAAAGAAAATTATTCCCGTATCTGTTTCACCAGTACCCACAGATTGCTAGTAGGCTTTAGTACGCCACCTACTCCATATTATGGTACGGAAGGTTCGGTGTTATTTATGTTCAATACTGCATTGCTCAAAAAAGGAAAATTTTACGAGAAGTGACACATTTTAACTCTTCAGTCGTACACCTAAATAACTCAAGGGCTAATAGGACTATAGAAAACGATGTATTTAACAGATAGGTGGATGGTGAACCCGTCTCACATTGTATATTTCAGGAATGCAGAACCTAATAGAAATGCTATTTTGATTCATGCCCCTTTTCGCTAGACTTCAGTTCACCTGAATGCCAAGAGGCCATCTGGAACCGAACATGGTGAGTAGTCGTAACAATTTGTGATGAGTTTTGGATTGGATCATTCCCATACTCACGTCAAGCGACATCTTAACCAAAAAATAGCCAAAAAGTAGAGTGATATTTTCAAATGCAAAATATGAATAATAAAACACTTTGTACCTCTTTCGCAAGCGTTCGATCTGCAGCTCGAGCCATTTCAATAGCGTCTACGACTGCTAAGCATAGAAATATTCAATAAGAAAATATCTCATGCTTCACCTTCATTTACACACTTTGAATTGTTTCATTGTATAAATGTGTACTTATTTTAGCTCATTTTAAGACCAAATAAAAACCTGCAAATATGACACGAGAGCTGAATAATTAATCTGAGGGACATTTCGGAAACTAGAAATTTTGCCTTGTTTCCAACTCATTTCTAGCAATCAGCACTTAAAGAACAGCAGTGCTTATTAATATGTTTTATAGTAATAAAAAAAAACGCACAAGTGATAAAAACTGATTGCTTTGGAAAAACGAAGTTAGGAATGACGGTGGCAAGGAGAACAACGACAACTGATTTCGAAAGAAGACTGGACGGCGACAGAGCACTGGTTAGGGTCAGAAAGCCGAGCACTAGCGTCAATAACGGAAAGGACAGCTGACAAATCTGTAACAATTCACATTCATCGTTTTCTTCGACATTTATTGTGATAAATTGTAGAACCGAAAGAAGCTTTGAATCACCAGTTAGTGAAAGTCGTGATGCAACGATTTCTATTTTGAAGTGGGCTAGTTGACTGTTTGTGAATAAGTAAACCGAAAAAATTAGCTGGCTATCAAATGTCATGGCAACAATCAATATGAAGATTTCTTTTTCTCGACTGGTCAAAAAACACCGCGTTTCCATTCTTTTCACTTACTTCACTCAAAGAATTTCAGTAGATAACCTTAGTCACTTAATTTACTTATTTTAGAAACACTTTTTATGTATGGACACTTTGAAAATCCTGTTAAAAATGCAATAGCATTAACTATCTACTATTGTCATTATTGTACTTCTGTCAGTTTTTTTTCTAAAATCTTGTTCGTAATATTCCTGTTTAATTCGAATAGAATCAGTTCTACATCTAGACGACCAGATCATGTGTTCATCACCCATTATACCATTTCAATGACGTTGCTGATGGATTGCAAATAGGTCCACAACAGCACAATACGCGACACGTCGGACACCAATAACACGCCAGCAATGAATATCTGAAAAGTTTCAGCTTAAAAAGATTCTGCACAGTGTCTTAATTGTTTAGTCATCCTACTTGGTGTTCTTTGCTTATCCTCGACCTTTGTTGTGTTGTTTCAGCTACATGTTATTTAGCGTCTTAATGATTCCTTTTTCAGCTGTGAATAATACACATTTTTGTGATAAACTCATTTGGATTAGACCCTATAACAATTTTCGTTCGCATGTCCTTCCTATCACCGTTGTCTGCAGTTATAGTATAGTACAGTATGGTATAAGAGAACAACTATAGTCTTCTTTTAATAAAGTGAAGTAGAAGTACATTATATAATATTAAGCTTCACCATATGCAATCGTAGATGATTGTTAGCCACAAACATCACTGATCCCTATCTTAGTTATCCAAGATAACGCTTGTATTTCCTAAAATTTCATCTACACCTCAAATTTCTTCTCGTCCATCTGTCAACTGTTCTTATTATTTGACCAGCACAACTGTGTTGTCACATTGTATTTGCCTGAATCTAAAGCTTCTTCGATAAACCCCGATAAGGCTGGAGCTTTCTTTCTTTTGACTACTTCTTCCTTTAGTCTGTTGTATGCTGTCAACGAACAACCAAGGTGCAATTACAATGTTATCTGTGGTAATAATCCCTATTCTATTTGTTGTCCTACAAGAATGCTCTAGGAAACGTAGTTTGTACTTTTAGGATGGGTCTCAGTTTCTGCTAGTCTTACAAAGATTTTATTGAGAGCATATTAACGATAAACGACTTGCTTGCAATTACTAACGCCATAAAAATTTCCAAAAAATCATAAAAATATCAACTCATTGATCATTTGGAAGGACGTACGCATTCAGCTTTGAGTTATGAAGTTCTCCACTACGTTGTGCAGCGAATGCGTACGTTATTAGCGGAGTGCTCAAAATGGAAACTGGATTGGTTTTCACCGGCTGTCGTAACAAAAGACATGTCCTACTGCGGAGTACTGAGGCGAAAATTTACAAACCAGATGATTTGGATCCTTGAAGTCAAAAATTTGAGTTTTAAGAGGTGTATACCACACCGGAACAGCGAGTTGCCCCTTGAAGATCTAATTGAAATTGTCCACATGGCTACTAGTTGATGCAAGATGGTGACAGTTACTGGCAGTCGTTCACTTCTACATTAGTTTCGAGAAGAGATGTGTAACTTCTTGCTACCGGACATATTATAAGAGGGATGGACTGTTTGCCACACACATCAGCAAAATGTCATCTAATCACTCGAAAATACTCTTCGGCCACGAAAAGACAGTGAGCATTAGTAAGTTCATCATAGAAGAATATTCAAGAAAGCAATGATTGACCAGAAAAAAAAAATGAATTGAAAATTGGTCGGATACGATACGTAGTACATCGGATCACAGAAAGTCCACATCTGCCGTTGACGTCTGTATGTATATTATTCATTCGAGTAGATATTCATAGATCAAATCAAAGTAGATCAAATCTGTTTTTTTTCCTTCAATATTTAAACAGATTAGATGGGTACAATGATTGTGTGCGAATACTTATTTTCAAAAATATCAGACTCTTATTTGTTGTTAAGTATTTGTCAGCTTTATATTCGAATTTAAGACCCAAGTAATTTACATAACGTAGACGCTGCTGTAGTGTAATGACGTATTTGGAGAATGACGATTAACAATATTTAAATTTATGTAGTTCTATTCAATAACAGATTGTTCTACAAACATGTGATTTTCGTGCCTGTATGTACGCCATGATGCGGATGAGGTAGATAGTGCTTTGATAAATGTCCATTCTTCGATCGTAGTCACGTGACAACGATTTTAGGTCCCTGTAGAATTCTGAGTACTCCTCATCAAGGTATCGTTGAGGAATCACATACGGAACTCTGCAAAAATTAGTTATATTAGAACATCGCACAAGTTTATGAGCATTTATTTACAGAAAATATTAGAAGTAATGGGGATTAACTATGCATTTAACTGGTTCTCTTACAGTTGTGGCGTATTAGTGGAAAGGAATAGTCTAACTGTTGATCATAAATACCACCATCTGAATAATACCATCACTTCAGAAGTCGTCGAAGGACTAAGCTGTCTAGCACGCCTATAGGGGAAGACTATGGCAATTTTAGTACAATTCATATTGAGCTCTTGAGCTCTTATAATAAAGTACAAATAGTAAAGTATCTATCAATCTATATTGATAAATGGAATTTGATGCATGAGGGAATGAAGCACCAATTCCAATCATTTACTTAATTCTCTTGTGATAAAATTTTCATCTACGAACTCCGCGGTTCCATAAATTACCAGGTATCATAATGAATATTTCTGAAGTACCACTTTATCAACAGCATCTATAACGTGATTAATCAGGCACCTTATGACTCAAAATAGGAACACTACTTTCTCAAAAAAATGGAAGGCTGTACGACGGAAATATAAAAGATGAATATAAACGAGTTTTTACGTTGTCGTTCTTGGTGTGGACAACTATTAAATTGCACTAATGACATATTGAAGGACGAACAGTTTTAGCAGTCGTAAAGGAGCCGAAAGGCCACGACAGCTTGTCACTCACGGAACGACGTCGACACATTCTGTCTTCATCTGTCTCAGCAGTCGCTTTGACGGAAATCATGCCACACTTTATTGGAATTCATGGGATTGCGACCATTTCGATTCGTTTAAAATTCTTCAGTTTTAATATTCGAAAAAAAAAAACTCGGATTCTGATGCGGTTGAAGGAATCCTATCTGTTTGCTGTTTATAACGATATTGGTATTCGTATTGAACACAATCACGAAAATAAATTATATAAAACAACTATAGTTCATATATTGCTGGTCATGACGCCACGTAGTGCAGTAGCAGGAGGGGTGGCAGTGAGACCTATGCTTAAAAATTGTAAGGCATGGTTCGACTCAGCACTCAGGCAAACCACACTTTCTATCCTTCAAAGGACACAAGGCATAGTATGTCATCTGAAACTAATTATAGTATATTTGCATTCAAACACTTCGACATCATAAAAGCAACGGATTCCTCGCACATCTCCACAAGGAGGTTGCACCACTGCTTATCCTCGTCTTTATTTTATTATCAAGCTTTTGCATTTTAATGAATGAGAGGGTATTGATAAGTATCAGACAACATGAAAATCCAAAGAATAATGCAATCAAAAAAAAATTAACATTGTAAAAATAAATGAAATGATGATAATTAAAGAAACCATCACTTCTTTTTTCAGCTACAAAGTACATTGAACTCACTTCAATAGATACTGCTGCTCATTTTTTACTCTATTTTTACATATTTTTTATTACTTTTACTCCTATTTTGACATAATCTAACATACCTGCGCTGTCAAACCAAACACTGATTACTTATTTTAATAATAAAAGCGTCAAATTAAAAAATAAAGATGAAGAGAGAGGAAAAATTCAAAATTTCCAAATCAAAAGAAAATTACTTATAATATTGTGATGTCGGAAAATAAGGAGGAAATCGTAGATGTTGTTGACAGTAATGGCAATCATAATCCATGCGATTCTGGCGATACCCACTCAACCTCAAGGCGTCAGAGGGACCGCGCTCTAAAAGAGAACTATTGAACAGTGAGGAAAGAAAAACAGGAGAATTTAACTGAAAACTTCGGAAGTTTTCTTCGAAAAGATTTGGTAAGGCAATCAATATCTATATTGTAAACATAGGATTGTTCCTTTATTTTATTTGTCAACATTATTTTTATTACTATTTTTTGTCTTTATTTGAAAATGCATATGTTTGAAAGTTAGGTTATTATTTGAAGGAGGGCAGTCAACAGCCCCAGCAGCTTTTAGGAATTTCAAAAAATGTATTACAGTGGTGGAACATGAAAATAAAGTGAATGCCTCTGTATTTTCATTGAAATCTTCAGAATATCGGTGAAAACCTCAGCAGCAGTAAAATTAAATGGGACGCAGCTATCTGAGCAAATTGAGATGCTTTTTTCAAAATTAATTATCCGTAAAGATGCCGTTATTCGTGAGACACGGGTCATCTCAGTCGGGTCTCGAACCCGTACCGACAGATGTCCTGTATGTTGTGCTTACCATTTCCACTACCGAGTCCCTTGCTATGCGACCCTAATTGAATATTATCATTATTAGTTCTATTACAAGTAATTAATAATATTTACTAATATCATGAAATTGATATTTGAGCAATATTTAATGTTCTTTTATAAATTTATAATAACTGTCTATAAATAATATTTATGACCATTTTTGAACATTAAAATTTATTAAATATTGCATGAAAAATTTGTATGCATTAGAAGAAAAATGGAAGATGGTGAAAATCAGCAGAGAATCGGAGATCGAAAGGAGGAAGTCATCGAAATCTGCTTAACTGCAGGTTACCTCACTTCAGAATGAGTCACTCTAATTGCTTGAATGGAAGTGGATTACGCTACTTTCAAATTCCACACTATAAATGGCAACGTTGTAGATTTTGAAAGTTTTTTCTGCTAACTTTTTTTGAAAATTTTTTCTTCACTAACTTTCGACGACGATTTCTATTCGTTTCTCCTCATGCCAAATAGCTAAAATGCTAATGATCTGAAAGTTACAAGCAGGGCCGAATCACTCCGCGGCTGCCCCTTAGGCTTACCAAACCCGCCGTCCCTTCGAGGTCGGTAAATTGCTACCAGAGAAATCTGGTTAAGATAACTAGCACTGACTTGGTGAAGAGTGGTCAAGTCGAGTCACTGAACAGGTCAAACTCTCATTCAATTACCTCCACGATATCACACGCCTAGGCGCTTCTCGCTACAAAGAATTGATCAACGCCAAAACTAAACTTATCTAAGCCTTTCTATTTGTTTTTGTTTATTATTTATTTGTTTTCTGTTTTATGTTTTTTTTTGCGTAAACTTAGCCACAAAATGTTGGTTGACTTGAGAATTCCATTCAAAAGCTTAATAATATCAAGTTTACTGTTTAACTAAGGTGTATTTGTTGAAGAATAATTACTGCGAGAAAATGGGAGCGAAATGTCCGACCACATGAAGATCAGCAATAACTTTTTTGTTCACCAAGAAGTCAATCAATATCGACTTCGAAAGAAAGGACGGAAGCACAACTGGTTTTCATAAATCACTAATTTTTTTCAAATTGAAATGGTTTTTCCTCGGCTCTCAACTCATTTAGTAGTTACGGAGAAAAACATTGAAACGTCCTGAAACCTTTCTGTAACAACAAAAGTTCGCTTCAAAATAAAATGTTAATTTTGTCACCGTTTCTTTAGTGAACGATAAATCGCTTAAATAAATTGGTGACAAAGTGAAGAGAATGGAACAAGTGGATTTACAACAGGGTTCATTCATTTGCATATTCAATCGATTTTCTCATTCATATTTTTGTAAATCGACATTTTTATTTCATTCGTGAAATTCATCGTAATGAATATTTTCAAGCGAATGAATCGATTCTTAAAATTTTTGAAAAATCAATATAATAACCAATAAAAATGAATACAAATTGAAAAAAAATAAAAACTTAATGACGGGAAAAGCACAGCATATCCGGTCACTCATTGCTCAATTCATTCACTTCTACGATGACCTCCTACCTAGTGATATGCGGATGGACTACTGTATTGCTTGAGTGAGTGAAAAACTGTTGCGATCGATTTAAAACGAAGCGTACACATCCATGAAATCATAAATTTTCTTAAATAATCTTCTTGTTCCCGACGGTAATAAATGGTGATTGTTGATCTCCTAATATCATTAATTCGTACCAATTTCTAAAGATAAAATTTGAGTTCAACCTTTTGCACTAATGCCAAATCAGTCCCATATGATTTCTACTCAGTAATGAAACTAACAAAACGCTAAAAATTATATATTAAAATAGAAAAGGTTCAAAACGATCAAAAGTGAAAAAACAAATCAGAGTGGACGGGACGGGATGTCATACGAGTTGAGCGCGGTTGTGTCGGTAGAAGAACGACCATGAAACCTTGAAAACAAATCGGTAGAACGGATCTAGGCCATGAACAAAACGAGAGTCTTGTTGCTTATGAGGTAGAAAGAACGAACGTCTCTACATTGATTTTCTGGTGTATTCTGTTAAAGCTGAGAACGGGAAAAAACCGGTCAGATTACAGTGAACTGCTATGTGTATGGGTGCTGTACTGCTACAGAATTTACCACAGGATGGCATATTTCAATAAATGCAAATAATTATAAAAGTATATTTACATGTAAATAAAAAAATTATATGATAAAAATGTTATCCCAACGGTTTTTAATCAATGTTCCTCTAATTCAATGCCTTTATTCTTTTTTACTGAAATATTCAGGTTCAATTAGCGTTTTCACAATTGAGTCTCCTATCGACAGAATTTCGCTAATCTATAAAAAAAAAAGTCGATCGATATGGATGAAATTGAGTGTAGCGTTTTTTTTTTTTGAATTGTGAATTTTCTAGAGTAGAGCAGTTCTTGACAATTTTTGAATTAGAAATCCAGACTCATAGAGGTTAAAGACAAGCAATTATGAGGGTGATGGGCAGAACAACAAGCACCTACCCAGTACACAGTAATTTTTACTTCGCTGCAAATTGTTCTCCGGACATTTTGCTTAGTAATATGCCTAAATTTTAGCGATATAATTCAATTTTTAAGGCAAATTACAGGTTGAATTGTTCTCAGAATGACGTTTTAAATAATCTGCTATTAGATAAAAATAATACACAAAACGCATTTGAATGAAAAAGCGATAAGTACTGATGGTACAAAGAGAATAAATAGGTCGAGTGATCGGATTCTCATCGATGGATTTGCAACTATTCAACACCTCCAGAATTCAATTATATCTGAATAGGGTGCGCAGCACGTCATAAGGGCAGATGAAGGGCCACGAACTCGGACCAGTGACAGAAGAAGATTGACGTTTTCCAAAAAAACTACGTACTAATCGTATTGATTGATTTCGTATTATGTACAATGAATAAATTATATGAAGAGCTCAACACTCCTTTTGTTTCTATCCAAAATGGCTTTCCTCCTGATTATACAATCGTATTATTTTTTACATCATGAGCATTCTTACTTTTTTCTATTGTAGAAATCTAAAAAAGAGACTCTCCAATCTTTTTAAGACTAAATTTGTCAAAAAATTATTCAATAGAAAAAGGAAAACAATTTAATAGGGGCCATATTCATTAGTTGCAATACAAAGAGGATTGGACGTAGACGCTTAACTACGATGAGATCAAATAAACGCATTTCTTAGCCTCAAATTTTATTCAGTTGGACTTCATTACGTTAAGTTGCATCATGAACAGTCAAGAAACTCACGAAATGGAAACACGGTATCATTGATGAATCGAGACGAACGCACTCGATTGATTCTGCTTCCTAACTTGCTAAATGATGTTGGTAGGATTCTTACCAATGTAGAGGTATCAATTGATGAGTTAATTGTGATAACGATGGACCATTACAAAGCATTGCCTCCTACAAGGAGATTACACGAGATTGCAACTCGGCAGCATGACAATCGACCAATATTCTTCGGAAAGAAAACAGCAGGTGTTCAATTATCCAAAGAAGTACTTCGTAGAGTCACCTTACAGAGTTGCTCGTGGTTTTGAGCATATGTGAGTGCACTAATTAATTATGCCATACGGAGTTATTTGATGGTTAACCAACGCAAAAATATTACTTAAAGAGAGCTTGCGAATATTTTGTTCAGTTTGTGAAGTCAGCGAGAGAATATTTTGTATCACAGATCCATCAAAGGGCAATAATAAGAGCTATGATGAACAACTACAATTCAATGGCCAGAGAGGTTATACTGATCGTAATAAATAAGAGAAAACAACCATGTTGACCACTTTACTGTATGCCCGTTTGGTAAACGTAACAAGCTTCTGAAAGACAGGAGGAGTGATAGGTGCGATCGCGTTCAAATCAATCCAATCATGAAAGAGTAATGGCGAGGATTCAGATGTTATAAATTGATTTGACATACTGCATCCGAGGAAGTGATCTTCGGAAAGCAAAACAGAATGACATTCAATTTTATTGTTGGATATTTAACCAAAATTTTATTACTGAAAGATTTAATTCGTAGAATTACAGCCGAGCAGGTTGGAATTGTTCACATTGAAAGCGAATTAATTACAAAATTTCATAAGTGGATCACTAATCTAATGAGATTCATCAGAGTTTTTCCAATCTTTTCGCATACGATTGGATTTTATAGTGGATTTGTAATAACACCTTTTTCTGATGTTGTTAGTCAATAATTATGAGGTAAAGACGATGTGTTGACGTGAGTTTCGTAGCTGTATGGTTAGCCTCAAACTTAGGCAGTTCAATTTTCACAGCAAATAGCAATAGTATAATAAGAACGGCATTACAGTAATGTTATCAACAGTCCCTCAAAACAAAGCGAGCAATATAATATAAATGCGATAGGAGAGAAAGAAAAAAAAAGCTGTATGAATGGTACTTTGAAAGGAATGAACTTTTAAGGAATAAAATAACTATAATCATTTTGAAAAAAAAAGGAAAATTTACTCAGAAGGAAATAATACTTTTCATTATAAGATAATGTTGATGATAAGCTGGAAGAGAATGATACGATAACAGAAATACCAGCTAATATTGAGACTAACTTATACGGACGAGCCATTCAAGCATTAAAGTACGTAATGAGCACTTTAATGAGGAAGAATGAAAGAAGAAGCTTAAGAGTCGAACTTTGTTCGAGCTTTATGCATTGAACTAAATTCATCATGAAATGGGGAGGTGATTGAATGCGAGTCTGGTCAACAGACAGACGACTCAAAGCTCGTTACAATTCCAGATAACTCGAATTCCAATTCATTTATTCCGAAGACATGCAAGCCTTCGCTGGATTGATGACGATATCTTTCTATAGTATGATTTGATGTGATCAATCAGTTAGTGCTAGCGTAGCTCCACACACTCCCCCCCCCCATTGTACCGTACGCTTGAAAATATACCATTAATAAGTAATTTATAGATCAACTTACTATACAACCTCAGGGCTTTATTGACAGTCTCTTTTCACTAACTTCCACTTTTTAACATAAATTTAGCTATTTTATATAAACATTTATAGAAACCATAGAACATTTTCAGATTGATCTTGTGTGAATAAAAAATGAATAATATCGAGAATTTCAAGAAAATTCCTCATTTCGGTAAATACAAATCGATACAATGTGCATAGAGTCACAGAAATTTTTAGTGAAAGTTTTAAAAAATGAATAGATTCTTTAGACAAATAATGAAATTGAAAGTAGTTTCAAAAGAGCTTTAGCCTCCATTCAAAAAGTATTCCGTATTCCAACCTCCGATCCTCGTGTTCTTTCTGAATACGAAAAACCAAGATGATTTCGCAAAACAGCTCTAATCATTTTTTTAATGAATGAAAGATGGAATGGAGCACATTTTCATGTATCTCAAAAAGTTGTCCGTGATAGTGCTGAAAAAACTACCCTCAAGCAGAAAAATTAGGAGGTCTTTCGTTTGATAACGTAATTAAAATATTGATCATTCCACTAAACCATCGTTTAGAAGCTGCTAGAAGAAGAAGAATATTCAATAATATCTATGCGTTTTTTGAAAAATAACATAGAAACACTGCCTATTTAGAAATAGTAAGCAAAAAAAATCAATAAATAGGGAAATGAATAGAAAAATTTTAAAACTATATTCGAACGAACGATTACAGCCAGAAACGATCAGCTGATATCCTTATTTACATTATTGTTTACATTCTACATTATTTACAATTGGTAATAATTTTAAAAAATTTAAAAAGAACCAGCAATAAAAAAAAGTGTTTACAGTATGGTCAGAAAAAAATTTGAGAAATAAAAAGCAAATTCCTCAGTGACGGCTACCGTATTGTGAATTACTGTAGAAATCATTCTGTTAATTGAAAAGGTGAAAACAGTGACATCAAAAAGAATCAAATTCTTCTCATGAGGAAATCGAAAAACAAAAATCTCTCATACTGAGGAAATATGCACTTTTCACCTTATTTTCGGATTTACTGATAAATATTGACAGAGTGGAATTTCACTCAGTTTTTAGTACACAACCGGTTTCCCTCTAAACGAGTTAAATAATGTTCAATTAGTTGAAACGTTTATAATTTTCCACGAAAATAGAGAAAGAATGAGGGGCGGTAAGTTTCTATAGAAATTTTTTCAATACAATAACATTCGTTTCATTACGTGACGATTTGCAGTTAACATTATTAGCATTAATAAAAAAAGTATCTTAATATTTGTAGAGGACGGAAATTGGATTGCATCAGGAAGAGTAATAATAAAGATAAGTAATAATAAGTAATAAATAAATAATAATAAATAATAAGTAATAATAATAAAGTAATAATAATAGTAATAGAAAGTAATACAACATCAGAATTATTCTGAGATGTCGCTGTTCTACAGAAGAGATGATCAGACCATCGCCTGTTTCGTGCTAGATTTTTCCTCACGCATAAAAGAGAAATAGCTTCGATTCATTAGAAGCGAAATCCCAAAATCACAGCAAATTGATATCTATATAATTTCTTTGTTTGCTTTTTCGAAGATTTTCATCACTGACAGTATCGACAAAGGATGTTATCGATTGATTAATCATCCTCACAAGATCACCAGAAATGTTAAGAATTTGAGTATTATTGGAAAAATTCGAACTCCAATAACTTCGAAATTGTATGATATCCTAGAACAAGTTACAAAGAAATGCCAACCGTTCCAATTAACGAAATTACAACGATAAACGAATGGAATAAACGCCCAGGGAAGAAGAGTAAAAATTATCGATAAAAAAGTTAAACTAGAATATTTTAAGAAGTCACAATCAGACTTAAATGGATTACCTAGATTCCCGTCGATCATTGACTAAGTCGAGCGAGCACCAGTAAAACTTCCATTTTTCTCTATCGCAAGCTAAGGTAGTCAGTCCAGTGAGTTCTTTTTGCACTAGGAATTCGTTAACCATCATAATCGCTTTTTAGGACTTTAGTGAAGAGGTAAGACCATCGCGCTAGTGGTCTTCCTGCAATGCGTTTGATGCCCAGTGGAATCCAATCACTTACAGCTCGTGTCCACCGGTCATCATCCATGCGCATCACGTGTCCGGCCCACGTAATCTCCGAAAGCTTGGCGTGCACGGCTGCGTCTCTGATTTTTGATCGTTGGCGTAGATCGGAACTTCGTATTCACTCCTTCACTTGTGTAATACGGGAAAAACCAAGCATTACCCTTTCGATTGAGTGCTGTATTGTGCTCAATGAACGTTCATCCTGCTTTCGTAATGTTCAAGTTTCTGAAGCATACGTTAAATCAGGAAGAAACGCTGTATCAAAAAGGTGGGCTCGGAGCTTTGTCTTCTTTGTTCTCATCACTACGTCCTCGATTCTCTTTTATGTTCTCCAAGCCGCTCGTTTCCTTCTGCTAAACTCTGGTGCTAAGTCGTTCATCATATTGATCTCGCGATCCAGGTACACATAGCTTGAGCCCTCGGAGATATTCTTTCCGTTGAGCGTAAATGGGACATCAGTAACGTATCCGTTCTTCATGAACATCGTTTTTCTGAGGTTTAACTTAACGCCAATTTTTCCACAAGCACTGCCGAAGACGGCTAACATTTGTTTCGCTTGCTCGATGTTTGGTGTAATAAATACGATATCATCGGAGAAGCGAAGATGGTTAAGTTGCCAACCGTTGATTTTCACTCCCATATCGTTCCATTCCAATTTTCGCATGATATTTTCAAGAGTGGCTGTGAACAACTACGGCGAACTAGTATCGCCATGTCGAACCCCTCTTTTTACGTTAATGATGATGTCTTTATCGAACGGAGTAATTTGGGGAGTGAAATTTTCATATAGCTCACGAAGAATCTTGATATACGGAGTTGGAAGTGCTTGATTTGCCAACGATTCCATGACCGCTTCTGTCTCAAAAGAATCGAAAGTTTTCTTTAGATCGATGAATGTGAGACAGAGTGGTTTCTTATACTCTCGTGATATTTCTATGAGTCTTGTGATTGTGTGAATATGGTCCATCGTGCTAAACCCTTTTCGAAACTCTGCTTGCTCACGTGGTTGTTCTTCGTCTAGTCTTCTGCCAATCCTGTTGGGGATGACTCGTGTAAAAGGTTTGTAGACGACTGACAACAAGCAGATTGGGCGATACTTACCAATGTCATGAACGTCTCCGTTTTTGTGCAGCAACACGGTTCTGCTAGTTTTGCATTGACTTGGAACTTTACATGCGGACAGGTACTGTGTGAAGAGTCTAGCCAGTGTTTTAAGGAAAAGTGGCGGTTGAATTTTCAGATGTTCTCGTGTAATCCTGTCTGACCAGGAAGCTGTACGATCTCTTACCGACGAAATCTCATGTCGGATCTCGGAAGGAAAAACGTTTGGGGCAACATAACCGTCTTTCCTCTCATTACATGGAGGTAGACGAACGTGGCTACTGAAGAGATTCGAGTAGTAGTCGTAGATGATTATCTCTATCGCTTTCCTGGAGGAGGTAGGTGTTCTGTCCTGGTGTCGGAGAGCAGACATCTTGGTCGGGTGATTTGTGAAGCATCGGTGAGGCGTAGAGAATGTTTTTGAAAGCCTTAGCTGCTTCATTTATCACTTCTGCTCTTCTCTCTTTGAAATCTTCTATTATCGTTTTCCTGCAGTATCTCGCAAGTTCAAAACTTAGCCGGTGGTTGTCTGCGGCTTTAGCTGCTCCACGTTGGCGTATTAACTCAGGAGTTCTTGAAGACCAGCGTCTCTTGGTGGTAACTGGACTCTCGGCTCTTTTTGCACTATCGTGGATCTGCTCGATTATCCGGTCATATTCTTCGTCGATGTTGTCAATGACGGTATCTTTCCAAAAGCTGGCTAAAGAGTTGTATAAATCCCATTTGTTTTCATTTTGGGGTTTCGTTTTTTAAAAACTGCAGTTTTCTCTCTTTTGCGTGTGATTAAAAATTTAGCGCGAAGGAGGCGATGGTCGAATCCCGTGTAGAACTTTGGGACAATTGCCACGTCCGTTAGGCAAAACCTTCTATTTACTATGAACTGGTCTATTTTGTTATGGTACTTTCCATCACGAGACTCCCACGCCCATCGCAGGGAAAGGGGCTTTTGGAATTGAGAGTTACCATGGTACTTTTTGTTTGTCATGATAAACTGTGATAGCCCCTCTCCCTGTTCATTCCACTCGAGTCCGTTGGTCCCAATGTGACGTTCTTCAGGCGTTCTATTACAGCCAATTTTAGCATTAAAGTCGTCAACAGTGACTTTGTAGAAGGTGCAGTCTTCTCTGTAGAACTTCTCCAAGTCCATATAGAATGCTTCGATTTCATCTTCATCGTAGTCTGACGTAGTAGTGTAGACGATAAAGATGGTCAAAGCCGGTGTTGGACCACGTCTTTTCAATTTTAACCGTCCGATTCGAGTCGTTAGTTGCTCAAACGAATCGATGTTCATGACCAAGTTCGAATTAATGAGTACACCTACGCCACCGAAATGGCTGGCGTATTCTCGTTTCGGCCAGTCTGATGACGTCATACCTAATTTTCTTTGCATGCATTAGAAGGTCTTCTATGGAAGATTCCGAAGAAAGCGTTCATGCGTTGTATGTACAAATCGCCATCTTTGTCCTTTCACGTTTAGGTAGCCTAGTTTGGCTCTGAGATTTTAGCAGCCTCAGCGTACTCGTCCAACCCAACGCTGCCGTACCGGGGGCTCTCTCGGAGTCAGAGAAATAAGGCCCGTTTTTTTCTTACTGTTTTTTGCGATTGTTCCCACGGCTAGCCGTTCCGCGGGGGTTAAAAAGGCTTGGTGTTTACTCATGGACAGCTTGCCCGTCTATCCCAATTAGTGGACTGGAATTTATTTGTTGG
>KN716400.1:77942-99318 GCA_000816705.1 Dictyocaulus viviparus
AAGGTCCCGTTTTTTCTTTACTGTTTTTTGCGATTGTTCCCACGGCTAGCCGTTCCGCGTGGGTTAAAAGGCTTGGTGTTTACTCATGGACAGCTTGCCCGTCTATCCCAATAGTGGACTGGAATTTATTTGTTGGAAGCGACCCCTAACCGTCTACCATGTACTTCCTAGTCGTTCGATTGCGGGCTTTTGGCTGAATCGACAAGCTGGATGCAATCCATATACACATAAGCACAAGTACGTACGTTTGCATAAATGTTACTATGTGCATACAAAAGGTATGAGTCGATCAGTACAGGAGAATCAAGGAGTCCATCCCCTGAATCCACCCGAGCCTCAAGGCAAGTACAAGGTCGCTTTTTTGGTATACGATCCACCCCCTATCCGCCCTCTGGGGTCGCGCCACGTAGCCTCGCGACTAACCGGCTGGAGATCCCTCAGTCATGGAGATCCGTGGCTTATAATCAGACTTAATATGTAGAAATAATGTTATACGACATAGAGGATCTTTTCTATCTTTGACTCAGTGAAATCACCTCGTTCAACCAACATGTATCTCACGTAATTAATCGATAGATCAGAGAAATCAGTGCCCTACTCGAATGTACAACATTTTGATAGGTCGACATACTGCCAAGTACGGGAAAACCCCTCAGACAAGTAGAATAGGTTTTTATATTGCTTTGTCTTTAGATTTCTATATTGAACTTTGTACTGCTTTGTCTACCTTGCTATAAACGTTACCTTTAGAATAATGGATTTTATAAAATCACTACTGACGACAAATTATAAGCCTCAATTTCCTTTTATTTCCTCTATTTAGTTAGTTTTTTCCCTCGTTACTCCAATATTATAAACAGTTTTGCAAGTCATAATGGTGAGATAAAACATCCAATTTGGAATAGTAAGCAAAGCTTCGAGTGATCGCAGATCAAAGACTACAGCAGCTCAATCGGTAGCAAACCACATTGGATACTTGTGAGACACTGACCTGAGGCTCATTTGTGATTGACACAACATCGTTAATGATATAAGAACTAAATTGTTATAATCGAAAATAATTGAGAGAAAATCAATAAGACATCTACGACATATCCGGTTACATAAATTTTACAAGACTTATCTGGTGTAGCATTTATGTTTCGAGTAGCACAGGTGGAAGCAGCTTTATCAACTAGTACTTTCTTCGGCCATATATGTAGAACTTCCTTTGAAGCAGTATCCTCCATATCGTGCGATAAAATCGATTAATGTTGCGGTACACAAACTCTGAGTTCAACGGCTTCACTTATTCATTCTAAAATGAAGATATGTGTGGCAACAAGATAGAATGAAGGACAACCACTAATAATAGCCACCCAATCTCAAAATTTTTTTACTGTACTTGGCCATAGAGCGTGGAAAAAATAGAGTGCTTAAAGCTGCTATTGGTAAGAGTAGTTCTGCTTCCATTTCTGATATAATCACGTGAGTAGTAATGAACTGACATTGGAATAACTTATTCTAGACAGTTCCATTTACAAACTGCAGATGCGTTTTATAAACTTTTTTAGCAGTCCAGTTAGGTTTCTACATTGACTGTAAAAATTGAACTCTCTTCAAATATAAGTGACTCACTTGAAGTTCACATTCCCTTCAACCGTTGGTCGCTACAAAGTAATGCAATTTCACACTCGTTCCATTTAAGTTAATGACAATCATTCAAACGATTCATTCGTTGCAGATTGGAAATAAACCAAATCATTTGTATGAGAGGAAAATTGAAAAAGTTGAACACAAATGTGCAATAGAAATACCTCATTAGTTTGAATCCTCAGCTTCATCTTAGAATACGTGATTCATAAGAACAACATTTGTGTAGATCAAGAGTATAAGAGGATTTCAAAAGTCTGCGGAGAGCAACTTGACAGACGGCAGCCTAAACAATTTTTGTTTTCTAGCGGCAATTTTTTTTGCTCCTATACATCTCTCGGAAAGAATGTAGCAAACATCCTCCACAACGGAGTATGTTTGCTACTTACCTGTGACAAATATCTGTTTTCAGGTGTCAAATATTACATATCATATTAATTTGTGGTTCGTAGTCATCGTATCAAGAGTTCGAAATGGCGGAGGCGAGTGAAAGTGCAAATGTCCTGATTCATGAAAGGTCACAATTATTTGTCATTTCGATATGTTTCTGGAAATGAACTTAGCTGACGAACAGAAAAAGGACATTATTTCCTCATACCGAAGTCTCCGCCCCCTCTCTATATAAGCAGTTACGGTAAACGTCTCCTCCACCATTTCTAACGTTCGGTAACGGTACGATAACTCAGAACCACAAATAAATATGATATGTAATATTTGACACCTAATGAGAGATATTTGTCACATGTAGGTAGCAACCATACTCCGTTGTGGAGGAAATTTGCTACAAGGAAATATAACTGAACCCGGTGATTAGGAATTTTGCTATTTCACTTGTTTTTAAAAGTTTTTGCGTGTATTACCAGACCTTTTGGACATATGAGCCGTAAGCTTCTGTAGAATTTTTATTCCTCTCTTTAGAACACTTTTGCACTCCTGAACTCATATTTTCGATTCCCTTGAGTCAAACATAAGATTTTACATTAGACTGAAGAAATGGGTTTCATGTAAGAAAGATATGCTGAAGATAATTCGTAGCGTCATGAGTAAAAAAGCTTCTTGTTTTCCTCAAAAGCTTACTTCGCAACTCAAAAGAGTGGTAATGAATATCTGATGAAATAACTGATTATGAGTTTTCTATGTCCCCAAAACACTTTGGTGACGATAGTTGCGCAAAACTATAAAGGTGTGCAAGGCATAGACTTAACAACTGCTAAGACGATTTTGAATGGAGCAACTTACTGTGCTCCTAAGCGCTTTTCTGACCTGTGGTCTTTGTTTTCAGATTTCAGAATGTGCACCTTGTATTAAACTGATCATTGCTTGTTTTTCACTTCCTCTAAATAAATATACAAAATATTGATGAATCTTTGCGACTTTATGAGAGTGAAGAGCTTCGTGAGTGAATACTTGATTGGCACACTGAGTTTTTGTAGCGAGGACACATTTTCTTTGTGTCCCTTAAACAATGATTTGTTCTATTACAAAATTCAAAACCTGTTTTCAAGTTAATCGTAAAAGAATGAATGAAGTGAAACAATCGTTAGCCGACTTTGATATTGCTTGTGGAAAAATGACGCAAAGTTGGGCTTCAAGCAAAATACAACGAAAACACAGGCTTATATTTCGGCGGAATCGCCTTTTTCTAAGCCAAAGAAGCCAATGTCATTTATGCGTTCCATTCAATCAAACACTGTCGTTAATCTTGCAAATTCCAGCAGTACACAACCAATGACTTGGTTTTTAAACCTCATTTTGATGTAATCGTTAAAGTTCATACCATTCCATCAAGATCCAATTGCGTTACAATAACGAACACGTGATACTCTCGATATTATTTCAGTATATACGAACGCTTCGAATGACTCTGAAAAAATACAGACCGTATACGAGCTCTTTACAGAGCATCATATAGAAGTAAATATGTATGATTTTTCAATTGGACAACTCATGACGCTCACTAAAGAATGGCTGCATTGTTCACTTTCAGATGGCCCGAGAAATATTATTCACAAATATGATGGATGTCAGCGAGACAACGATTAGCACTATGTTTAACCATAGCTTACATGTATGAAATTAAAGCCCCTATCTTCGGATTTCACTCGTTGCTCTACTGTAGATACACGAATGATGTAGATGCTCTACTGTAAATATATGGATGATATCTGCTCCATAGAAGGAGAAGTGAGCAAATTTTTTGAATTTTCGAATGGGCACTCAGAGCACACAAAGTCCATCATGGAAGAACCGAAGAATAGGCGATTACCATTTCCGAATGTACAGGTGAGCCTACTGAATGAAGATTTTGCAACAAAATGATACCGTAAACCAAGTAATAAAAATATTCTAGTACACTGTTCATCTATTCGTCCTCGACATACGAAGAAAGCACGCATAAGAAATATGTTTCAAACAGCGAGCAACGTACGTACTCGAAAAGCAGAGCGAACAGACTCACGCAATTTGGTATAAGAAATAGCCACTTCCAATGGCTATAATACGGTTACCGTTCACAAAACTCACAACAGAAAGGATAATGTGAAAACTCTAGCTCAAAGAAAGTCCTGTTTATGTTACCTCTTATATCTAATGCAGTAAGCACAGCTAGTGAGCGATGTTTGTAGAGGGCAAAATTAGATGATATGTTGATAATTGTAGAAAGTTCTCAAAGTTCTCTGGAATGCCAGTTACTTCGCAGCCGACTGTACGACCGCCCATGCATGACAAAAGCGTACATTATAAAAACTAACAAGGAAAACGGGGATTGTATGATCTGAGTTACAATATAGCTCATCTCTTGCAAAACGCGGTGTGGAATGTACTGGTGAAGCTACATGGAGAAATAAAACTCAAATTAAAAAACTACATTAGGCGGAAATAGGGTTTAAAAGTATGATATGGTTGATTTCGAAATCCAAGTTCCACAAGCAACAAAAACACCGGTGCGACAGTTTTTGGAGGTGCTCTGGATAAATGTCAGAGCACAGTAGTCATGCGTGAACTGGCACTATATATAAAGTTGATGTTCTTATCTCAACTGCCAGACAAACTCTATGCTGTCTCTATAAGCGGACGCTCCATTAAACAACAGAGGAAATCCACCTTTCTAAAAAAGTTGAGGAATATTTGGGATAAGGTGTGTGTTTGGTTAGGTGTTCAAACATTAGCTTAGAAATTTCTTCTGCAAGGTTAATGATCTGCGAGGTTAGTGTTTGGATTGATCGCAGAATTAACATAGACATTTCAGGCTTAGAAGAAGGCTGATACATTAACCTTTATCTTTGTTGTATTATGTCTTTACTAGAACGCTTAATACAAACCTCAAGTTTTGATAAACAAGATTATGACAAGATTATGACATTAATTACCATGAACAAAACAGAAAACAAAGATTAAGATTATATTGAAGATATTTACAGATGCTAAGGTTATCGGATATTATGCTTTCGAACAAGAAGTAGATACAAAACTGTTCGTGCTGACTGCAGCAATCGAGCGTCAAACGTATTGAAACAAAAGGAAGCAGAAGCAAAACGTTCGTTTTTCACGTGCAGTTCTCAAGGCTGCTCTACCTCAGATTTTGGTGACTTCTGTTATAATTAATATAATTACCGGATAATTGAGTGGATCGTGTTCGTACTATCCTACTTATGCATATGTATTGAATAATTTATCAGAAGCAATTCATATGACTGGCTCCTTGCTTGGTGTTGTCCATATCACACTGAACTTTCCTTTGCTATTCTAATTAGAAATAAATGATATTGATTCGTTAGATCTTTTTTCTTCTTCTTGTTTCTCAAATGTTCGAACGTTGAAAACACGTCCGGAATTTCGCCTTAGCTCAACAGTTGTTACCTGGCACTCTACCAAATTGTTCACTTTTTGCTCAAATTAAGTAGGAAGCGCTAGATATCGCGACAAAAAAGAAAAGATAATATCAATGAAATGATGAACAGCCGATAAAACTCTTTTTCCTTTCTAAAGAATTTATAATTCTTTATTAGAATTTGCATAGAAACATAAAAACAAAATATTTCTACAAAGTTACCAATTCGCTTATTTCTATGTCACGTCAGTTGACGGAATATCTCATAGCAAGCACCTTTCAGAATCTTATGGTCAATGATTCCGAAATGGGATTTCATATATCTCAAGCTTTTGCATTGATTTTTTTCATTTGATACACTTCTGCCTTATGTATTATTTCATATCATAGATGTTATCCGGGAATCTTTTATCCGTCATAAAACGAGAAGCCTATTCAAAATCCACCATATTGAATGTCACTTCTAAACCTTATCAGAATTAAAGCAGCACATGAATAGGAGCTGTTGTTCATCTCTCATCCACGTGCACCATCAAAAATTTGACGGAGATTTTTACATGGATGTGTGCATTCATTGACGTTTAGTTAAATGATAGACGAATAGTAACAGTGCTTTATAAATTTTCATCAGTCATAGGGTGACTCAGATTGACACCGAGAAAGCTGTTTTGGAAACTCTATACGACAGTTTATCAGCATCTGCACCAGGAAAGATAAAGCACACAAGTTTATCTCACTTATTGGACTACTCTGGTTAATTTTTTTTATTTTCTGAAAAAAAAAACTTGAGCTATTCACCATACACGTCGGTAATCGAAAACCTCAATGTGTTTCATGTGAAAGGATGCCGACAATGATTGTCACATAATGGATATCAAAAGCTAGTAGTGTTTTGAGTGAGAGAAGAACTCACCTCATGGAATCTAAGCGAAATCCATCTTCTTGGCAAACTTCAATTCATTCTATTTCAATTTAGCGTTCCTTTTGTCGTTCTTTTTGTTCGTCGACTATTATTTCATTCGATTAAACGTTTGAATTTGTATATTATGTATGCAAAAGATCTTTAGTTATATTACAGTGAATTCTGATTTTTCCTCACAAAGGAGTTTCTAGTGTTCACTTCCTTTTTGAAGGATACCTTGATTTAATTAAAATCACAATCAGCATCTTAACTACATGAAATGACAACAGAATAACAATCGAGTATAATAAGCGATTTTAGAGGTTTGGGTCCGTCAGCTGATTAGCGGCTCTTTTGAAAGTTCTGAATGCGGCCTACGCTGTTTTATACCTTCTGTTAAGTTCATTCATTGAATCGTCGGCTTTTCACAGAAGCAACGAAAATATATGCAAAATATTAGCACTACACAAATAAATTGAAGATGAATAATATCGGCTTCAACACAACAACTCGACATGATTTCTCTTTTATACAAATGGCCTTTAGAATTTTTTCAGAAAGAAAAATTTTTATCAGGTCAAGCCTTACAGAGCCTCATGGAACGTCTTTCAATCTGGCAGTTGCAGTTCACAGGGCTCTCGAAAGAAATCTACATCGCTGACCTTTGAATGAATTCCATAGAGCTTTCTATTTCTACAACAAAGTAAAAAATTTGTTAAATAATTTACTTAAGCCGTTCGTAGAACTTCGCTACTAATCCTAACTCCTAACAGATTAACCTCTTTTTTCCAATTCTCACAAATTTCTCAGTAATCGTTTTGTTAAACTAGAAACGATAAAATATAAAAATGATGCAATAGAAAACATGTGATTGTTTCCATATCAAACAGTGTCACTCACATTCATGTTGAATTGGAATTATGCCAAACTATTTGAATGAAGAAATGAAGAATGAAAAAAAAACAGAAAGACAAAAAAAGAGCTTCAAATCTTCCATATGCGGTTTATAGGGATATTTGATAATGTTGAACCAAAATTGAACTGTGATAAAATTGTGAAGAATATCAAAATTAGAAGAGGAAAATTATTCACAATGCTTTAAATTTTTGTAGACAAACGGAAAATTTTACCCTAACATCAATTCGACTAGGAATTGTTAGAAATAGGTTAATAACCTATAAGCATTCTGGAAAAATATTTCTGTTGCCGAGTGAATGGCTTGAAAAGCTCCAAATTGAAATTTCTAAGCTTTTCTTTCTGAAGGAAACAATCAACCTATAAATGAAAATCTTTCGTTATCGAATTTAGCTGCTTACTTTGGTTGATGAATGAGCGAACTGAAGTACAAATTTATAGAATAATGCTTTCACCTACCATAACTTTTCAGAGCTTTAATGCAGAAAAAAATCTCAAAGTCGATAATTGATCGTTCTTTGAGCAATATGTTTGTCACGGCAATTTGAAAACTTCTCTCATTTATAAGTAGTTTATCAAAAAATTCATACATTTTCAAAATAACCTTCATACATCGAGAAATATTATCTACATAGAGAGCTGAACGTTTTCCTCCATTTGAAGTAAGCTGAGATTCTCCTTTTGAACAGCGTTAATTAAAAATTAGTTAGTGATAAAATGCTGAGTAGTGAAGAGTCCAGTAAAAACGTTCGATCACATTTCAGGTTAAAGATTGATTTCATTGAGCTGCATGTATTCATCGCGGTACGACAGAGGATGTTTTGTTGTCTATGAGGTATACGACTATATCAAATAATCAGCTGATTACAATTATGAATATCGATTCAATTTTTTAAGAACAATAATGAATAGATTAGGCTGTCAGCGTCTTGCTGTTTTCGCGCACTTCAGTTATGTTTCAACAGTATATCGTATTATTGTCGCTATATGATATGATTGTAGAAGAACATCAAATCTTATCAGTATGATCGTAGTCGACTTTTGTCAATTTAAGGTGGAGCTTCTATGTTTTAGCTAGCTAGTGCTCGTGTCTGCTTGCTCTTTTATTTCATTCCACCGCCTTTCCATCCGTCCTGAGATGTCAGCTGTTTGATCGTCGTTTGTCATCTATTCGCTTTAATCAACACTAACACTAGACCGAGAATCCTTAAGCACTTGAATTTTTCTTCATCATTTACTTTTTTCGCTTTGCTTAATCTATTCCGACAGATTTATTCGTGATCTCCTTTCATATCAAATGCAGATGTGTACAATAACAATCGAAATCATTATCCACTAAAATGAATACCAATATAACAACTGAAGTGAAATTAATTAGACTTGTAAAATGCAAGTGTATCGTTCTATTAGGCGTCTTATTTAGCACGTAAAGTTTATCCGAATGCTATAAGTCGGTGATTATCTGATTAGATTCACTGCTGGATTTTAAGAATTATCAGAAGTAATTGGAATATCAGAACATTTTTATATGAAACTCCACATTTATGCTTTTATAACCTTCCTATCTTGAATCGTGGTCCTTCTGAAAATTCGTTAATATTTCTATTACTGTCACTACGAAATTCTCATAGCATTTTCTTTCATGACGTCAATGCCACTTGATTTTGATCGTCTCGTTTGATACTTCGGCTTAAATATCGATAATTGTTGTTCTTTTTTACAAAACGGTTTACCAACGTCCATACCCTTAACGATTTGTTCTGCTTCAGCAGCTGATGTGTTTTCTTGTGTTTGTGGTGATGGCAGTGATGGCCTGTAGTCGCAGCTTACCACTAAATCACTATGAAATCACTTCACTTCGAACAAAACGACACAATGAAAACGCAACCACAATGACTACGTTCACTGGTAACCACATAATTACAGTGCCAATAAACAACTATCATTATGACAAAGATAATCGGAAGATGCCTTCTTCAGATTAGAACAATATCTGAGTTCAATCTCTATGACAACACATTATTGAATTGCTCTCTACGAATAGTTATCAAAAACTAAATGTTTCCTCACATGTCATTTTCTATTCTGTCGACAGTATCTTTGGTTTTTTTAAATATTCTTATGTAACTGTACTAAGATAAAAACAAATTTGGCTTAATGTGAGCAAAAAAAAGTAGGATTCTTTTTGTTTTTCTTTTTCTTTTCAATATTTGCTCTTCGTTAAAACTTACACTTGACAACAAAATGTGATGTGTTAGCAAAAAACACACGATAACTTCATTCGTTATCCTTCTGAAAAAAATAGATGCTTTCATGTAAAATCTTTACGTGAGAAGAAATAATTGTCCGCAACACTCAGCTTTCAATATCCACATGAAGATCATGTCACTCTTAAAAAGTCGTAGAATTTCGCTTTCAATACTTCTCTACATCTTTTTATCTCTCTGCCTCTAAATATTTCTCCTGTCATTTCTGTCTAATGTCTCACTTATATTTCATTTAACGACATCCGGAAACGGAGTGCACATCTGTCACACAACCGTCCACACAAAGTCGCACGCACAAGAAAAATACAGTATGCCTAAAATGATGAGCTTAATTTCGTCAGATATCTGATAAGCTTATTCTAGGAATGTCAAATTAATATAAAGCATAAAATTCGAGCAAGAATTCGTTTGTGATCATTGTTACACTGCATGGCGGTAATTTTCTAGAGCACTAGAAAGTCGACAGAAAAAAAAACCACTGGAGAAAAACTTATATCTATTAACCATAACAGAGAAAATTGTCTGGACACATCAGCTGATCTTATTAAGTCTAAAAAACGACTTTTTTATCAATATGTATATATCATGGGCATCACGCAGAACTTATTTCATATCACTATTTAGCGATTTTAGTTGAACGTTTGGATGCACCAATTGAACGGATAGAAATACGACTAATCGATGAAAACTCAACGAGTACTGTCCGTGATCATGCTGGTGTGCAGTCAGATTCATTACGAGTAGCAGCAGGTGTGACACAACAGAGCAGATCCGTCGTCGGAAACACAATTAATACAAATGTTGGATCGGTTGATCAATACGATGAGAGGTACAAAAAGGTACATGACAATTAAAACCTCCACCATTTAGGTGAATAGTTGATCCACCTGAAGCATTTCTACGGAAAAATTCACCATAAATATGAAACCCATGGTAATAGCGCTTAAGCCAATAAAAACAATGAGCAAATCAAAAAGTATTCGACTTGAAGTCAATCTGAGAATGTCTTCAATTCTATTTTAGCACTGTTTTATTAGGCTAAAAAGGCTAGCATTTTATTAAATTTTTTTATGTGAAAAGCTTTTCTTTATAAATGAAATTATACTAACCAAATTGTCTGCGAGCTTGATTAATTCATAAGATTGGAGAAAAATCGATACGACAATAGTTTTGAAATGAAGGTTTATGTTCTTGAGGATGTATAATATTTCACCCAATCACATCACTTTTTTGTAACACGTTCGTCACGTCGACTTGGAGAAGGAAAAAAAGCTTTAGATAATCCATTAGCAGGGTCGATTCACGTACAGCTAATTAGGAATAGCTTTTCTTACATTATGACGTCTACGACTGACTGTCAATATGTCAGCATAACACCTGCACCACTGGCAATGGTTGATACCTGAATATCTTACGTGGCTTTCGTCAAGTTGAAGTAATTCTAGGTGGAATACGTTAGCGATGTTCTACTAGAAACACAAGATAACGCACCCACACCGTTCCCTCCAGGTCATTCGACAAATGTCGAAAATATGGAGCCAACTACAATGCCAGTTATGGACAAGCACAATACTTTCGACGGTAATCAACAACCACATGAGAATACACCAAGAGCAGAGGTAACTCTTTCCATTTTGAAAATTCGGATTAGTTAATGTATTTGATACTTTATTCTTATCATCAGTATTCAACTCTTCATTCATTCAAATTAAAGAGGTTTATAGAGATCATATTATTATTATGATTATAGAGGTTCTAAAAATAGTGGAAAACTTACAAAACGTATTCATAAGAACATATTTACGAAAAGTAGAAAATGTGTGTTAATTGCACAACATTCATTTCCCTTTAAACTCACACATTTTACATGTATCGAATGAATTGAAACAGAAATGGAACTTAATTACATGAATTCTATTTAGTGAAGAGTGATTACAAAGAGTATTTGAGGCGAGAGCTTGGTTATCATTCTCTACTCGAACACCAACGCATTCAGATGACGACGATCTCGATGTTTTGCCTCCTGAGGCTGAAGAAAGTAGTTCGGTAGGGAAGGAATTTTGCAACGAATTGCTTGAATCAACATTTAACATATAGTAGTATCAAAAATATCTAGTTATCATTTATTCACCATCCTCCATACATTGTTTGATTGGGAAAGTTGTGTAGCAACTCTATAGATAATAACGCCCTGTGATTGATCAAATACTCTGGTGAAATTGATTCTTCACAGAGCTTACGTCCCGGAATCGACACAATCCGTTTTTACGTGTGGGGAAAAATTTTCATGTTTTTAAATCTTAAAATATTTCAATGATCGTATCTAATGGCTTTCTCCTTCCATTGATACTCCAGTGATCTCAAATATTACCGACTATGATGTGCACCAATGATGTTCTGTGGACCATTGAAACTAGGGCATAAAACGAACCATTCAAACATCCAAACTCTGATTTCTGATATTGGAACGTATGAAAGATAGGATTCATAACGTATGGTCATAAGATGTATTTAGCCATTTTGACCTGGGATTACCCGAAATAGCATGAAAACGATCAGATCAAATTGCACATCGTTTATTCTCTTCGAGACCTCGTCTTGATTTTCTTTTATGTTGCATTGCAAATCAGTCTTTTACTGATATAATAATTGAAAAAATTCAGTTGTTTACAATCGAGAACATTTGGTGTGATCTTCAACTTTACAAATTCATAATAAAAGTTAGGCGTTCTATTCAATTCAACATGAAAATATTTAGAAAAAAAAAACTTCTAGGTCAAACAGTCGAACAGTCATACACCGTTATATTTGAATGAGTAAGAAATGTCACTATGAATAACGGCATAACATAGTTACTTCTTTGTTTGTGTATTTCGATCTCTCAAGTTCCTCAAAATATTATAATAAAGTGTAATGTATGATAAACTAAGCTTTGTCTTCAATCAATACCTGTTGCGTAATGCGATTGTTGATTCGTATTCAACATCATATATTTGAGTTTACCATTAGCTCTACATCTAAATAAGCTTAAACAATTTCTGGGATAGTAATAGAGCTATGACATTACGACCATCCAAATAGAATTCTATGTTCTTAGTAGCGTAATTTGCGTTAAGTCATATCATTCCTGTTGATACTCATATAGCTTCCTAAACATTCGTTAGCATATTCAAGAGCTTTTACATAAATCTCATAAACATGTTTTATAGAGTTTTTAAATATCATTATTTCTCTTATGTAAAAATGAAATCTCTGATGGTCCATTTGTACACATACATTATAAGTGTTTACAAAATATCTAACTTAATACAAATAGAATAGTCTTCAGTGTGAAAACGTAATATGTTGATCAGTTTGAGAACCATTCATCTTATTAATCTTAAATAACAATTATATGTGGTTTGAAAATTTGAACATAACAGAATATTTTCTTGTCATATTTCAACAATTTTGCTTTAATTGTAGAGTTGTGAACTATGAAATCCATTGGCTTGAGTCATTCGATTCCTTGACGTTTGAGACATTACCATAAATATTGCCAAAACTCTCATCATTGAATAACTTAACATCACATTGTTGGCACAATATTTTGCAAATTTTAGGACGATGAATACGAACCAGTAGAAGAATGTCTTCTAAACAAAGCCGAACTTCCATCAAAAACTGTGAACCGACTGACAGAACAGGCGAAAAAATTGGGGAAGTTGATCCGTACAAGAAATAGGTTACAACAACAATACTGCATTAATCGTGAACATCCACAACTCAACGACGAATACAGGTGGGTAATTCACATTTCCTTGGGATTTGAAGTAAATTAAAATAATTGGAAAGGCTAATTGTCCCAATCCCCATTGCAGTGTTTTTAAAACTGCTCTGAGAACCAATACACTTAATTGTTTCGTAAACTTTCGCAGACTGTAGAGCTTTACAGACTGTGCCCGATATGGCGAAATGAGAAGAAAGTTCATAACTACCAACTGATGCGTATCAAATATTGTGCCGACTATAGCAAATGGCCAAACGCTTCAAAACTGATGAGCACCTACGGAGATAATTTAAATCTTTACGAAACACTATATGCCTTTCAGAAGCCATGACGAGTTTTCATGTTCTATTAAGTACACGCGATTCTCAGCATCCATCTAACAAGGATCTTCATCCTCAGAAATCATTTATATAAAACCAAAAGCTTTTTCCCAATAAGCGAAAAACCTCGGGATTTTCAATTCTCCACATTTTATGAGACTCAAATACTTGCGGTTAACCATATAGCCTAATTGAGGATCATATAACGCAGAAACGTGAAATCATACGGGTAATAACACGACATGAACTTACTACAATAACTTTAATGTGTAGGTTTTCGAGTATCACGGACCAATTTATAGTTAGTATCATACAACTACATTTTCTTCTCACTCACAATAGTGCAGATGTTTTAAGACGTGCTTTAATGGAATTTAGCTATTTATTACCTCATCATGATAAAAGACTTAACATCAACGCAAAACTTTTGCCTCTAGAACAAAAACTAGTAAGTACGATTAAGACATTTCATGGTTACCGGTTCTGAGCAGCCTCAAGACTTGTTACAATAAATTATTACATGATTATTTACAGTAAGCTCTATCCAGAAAATATAAGTGCAATATCAAACCCTTTTGATTGAAAGTCAACAACGTAAGAGCATAAAGCGACACCTGTTCACAGAAATTAGACATCATGATCAAGAAATCAGATTGAAATATGATAATAAGTTATTAGTACTTGAATAGATATAAGAAATAATCTGTTCAACAACCGTAATATTCATTTGTCTAGTGACCCGCGACATCTGTGTTTTGTGAAATTCATGCACCAGTGTGTAGGATAATCCTTGAGCCCAAGCCACTACCATTCCTTTGATCTTCTTTGCTAACTGAAAAAAATAAAACAACAAGAACTTGAAAATCAATCTTGCTTACAAATTTTTACAACTAATAAAAACTTTTTAACAAACATATTGGCTCCCGCAATGTGTGAATAACTGAAAGAAATAAATACCTATCAAGCAAAGTAAGTTAATGAGAGACTAGATACACTAAATGATTTTAGCTTCAATGGTCGCAAATCAATGTCAGAATTTCACAGTGATCTAATTCGATGACAACTGTTTCTCACAAATAGTGGTTGTGTATCCTCAAATCCATATCCGTCATGCAGTAGACTATAAATATAGCTTAGATCCTGGCATTGCCAAGGTAACCAATGCAACCCCTCCAATTGCTCAGATGTTCGCGAGCACGCTAAATCATGAAACTTTTTGAAAAAATTCAACTGAATATAAAATAAATGTGTATAAACGTAACACAAATTTCCATAACGACGAACAAAAATCCAAGTCACTCAATGATAACCTTTTTCTGCTGCTTTTTTGAAGTCCAGCAGTTTAACGACACCTCCGCTATTTTCTTTAACGAGTTCAGCATTCAATCCTCGATCGTAGAAGTAAGAAAACAAGTAGATCACTTGTCCTCGAAGTGCTGAAAATCCCGCTGGAGATAAAAACAATCAGTAAGAAAAAATATGATGAATTGTGTTCGCAAGATACTGTTTACAAGAATGCATGGATGTCATTAATAAACCTTAGTAATAGGAATCAACTATGTACTGTTAATAATTGACAAACTTCAGACAGCATACATAAAAACATTAACTTAGTATTGAAACAAAACCAAGGAATGTACATCGGAGTTCCATAACCTCGCTATTGGCAACAAATTGACGGGCGTTGTCATAGCAAGCTTGAAAGGAATACGCTTCCATACCACTGAAATTTGAGTAGTATTGAACGTCTTAAGGAATGTAAATAGCGAAAGTGTCTGTAAGAAGTCCTACGGGTACTTACCACATCTTTTGTTTTGCAAGATAACAATGGTAAAGAAAAAAGTTCTATGACACCAAACATCGAACAAAATGAAATCAAAATTACTCGGTTGTTTATATAACCCCACTATTACCTTTCTTATTACTAACAAAACATGTAAGAAAATCACTATCTTGTAATTGATGATATATATAGAATGCTATCACTTAAATAACTAAAAAGACCAATAAAATATAGAATCTATGTAGTCACTTTACCTAATATTCCACTTCTTAAGTGCGTACTCCCAATCGTCAAGGCGAAAGTCAGCAGGCATGCAAGGTGTTGTGAGCTGATGTTCTAATTCTTCCTCATTATATGTTGTGGGCAACAGTGCATTAAGACGCGCTGCGACCAATCCATTCCCAAGAAAGCTGAAAACAAAAATGAAACCCTATTGAAAACAGTGATGCTGATGCGTACAAAGTCTATGAATTCTGCAACTAAACTCATTAAAATAACAATTAATACAGGTTTGTGGTAAACAACGTTCATTTTTTGAACGATCGTTATACTCTCGTTGTTACAATATCCAGTTTCTTATAGTTGAATGTGCGTAGATTTTTAGAAAAAAAAAAGAAAAAGAAACCAACCTATGTAGTAAACAAACGGATTCGATACTCAAAGAATTGTAAATCTCTTTCGTAGTCCTCATAAACATTAAATATACGTTGATCAGTGGGCCAAAATGTAACCTGTGTCGAGCCACCACCTAGATCGAAGGCGGCAACCGAGTGCAAGTCCTTCATAGAATTTGGATGTTTAAAATCACCTGAAAAAAAGAAATTAGTACGTTCCTGCGCAAATCATACCCGATGGATAAAAATATTTATTAATTTTCACCTGAATCAAATATGTTTAACAGCAGGTTCAACGTTAACCAACCATATATTCCTTCATCAGACCCACTCATTATGCCTACTGAATCGGGCACTACAAAAAAACCACTCTCAAGAATCTCACGTTCGACCTAAAGTTAGACATTTTAGTATAAAATAGGAGCATTGTGAGTTGACAAAAAATTACTGCAATCATGATGTCTTCAGCCATATCTCCAGGAAGTAGTCGAAGACCAGCGGTAGCCTTAAATGCTATTGGGGTCTTATTCCACATGAAAACTGGAATCGTCCTTTGTGCTATCTGTATAAGACTACGGATCGAAGCAGCCGCTCCTGGAGGGTTGTGACCGTATGATGACAATCCCGGTTTCATCTGAATCTTTTTTCAAAGCATTTGAACTAGTGACGTTGAAACGTAGCGCATTATTGAGAGATAAAAAACACCTAGAAGCCAATTTTACATAAAGTAACTCCCCAACTCTCACTGCCTGTACTTCTAAGGTATCAAAACAAACAGGATGAATTACGATTTTCCTAGTTGTTCTTAAGCACTGAAAACATTTTACAACTCACTTCTCGAAATATTTCTTCCTCGACTTTGAAAGGAATCCCATGTTGATCAGTATTGAAAACGTATTTATACAAATGAAGTCTTGTACCTGTAGATCCACCGTCAAATACTATAGCAAAAAATCGACAAGAAACAGCCTAAATACAAGAGCTCAAACCTAACGACTAGATATGACAGTCAAGCCTCACAATACACCAAAATACTGCATCTATATCAGATGCAATACCTAGGTCCTTTCTATATTCCTAAACTTTACACGCGAAGTAGTACCATATAACCACACTTGGTATACACTTAAATTCACCAATGAGTCAAATATACCATATAACAAAATAATTTTTCAGTAGAAATCACCTGAAACACGTCATTGTTGTAGCAGTAGTACTCGTTATGATGCGCCTTTTCAGATGCTCTGGTTAAAACAGAAATCAGAAAGGTAAAAAGCAACAGTCTAGAGCAATTCATTACTATAATCCTATTTATGAACCCATAAATCGAGTCAATGATAACTTCGGCTCATTTGCGCAGCTGTGCCATTTCAACCATCATCTGCTCTTCTCACAACATCTGCAATATGATGGTTTCCAACAACGTTTTTAATAGGTTTTTGCAATGTAAAGCCCAAAAGTCTTTTAAAACAAATGATATGTCTCCTTATCAAGGAAACTTCAATATTTACATATGAAATACCTAAGTAGGAAGACTAGAATTTTCACAGAAAAAAGCAACAACGCCATTAGAATGAGAATACTAAAAAAAAAACAAAACTGGCAAATGATCGCACAATAACAGTAGTGGTAAGACTTCTAATAAAAAAAAAGCTGAATACATAATGTATTACACATTGTATAATACATACGCCTTTAAATTTCCCTATTTATAAGAGATGGTATTTACTCTATGGTGGATATTTGTAATGGTTTGAAATATAATTCTCGAATAAAAGATAACATTATATAAATACGACAATGAATCCCATGACGTTCAGTAAGGAATCGTCAACCAACCAAAAAAGTGATAGCAGCACAAATGGACGTTCCGTCGTTCACCTTGACATACAGAGCGGGCGAGCGAACGAGTGAACGAACGAAAACAGAAGATGCAAAACGGATCTAGTCGAAGCCGAACCATGAAAATCAGCACGGTGATGATCGATAGTACTGGGATGCTATTTGACAAGCTATGTAATGCTAATACGCTAGAGGCGAATAGGATCAACGACTAGTTGCCTATAAAAATTAATAGATTCTTTGTCACTCAATCGTACTTACGTATGCCTAAAATAAATAAAATTACTAAGTAATTTCGTCAGCAAACCAAGTCAGGGAGGTAGGAACCGTCGGCATACATTCGCAAACTGTTTATGAACAATTAATTAAGTTTGTCGTCTAAATGCTAACCAGTGATAGATTAATAACTGAACATGACAGTTGAGACCAAAATTTTGTTTCCGAATAGAAGTATTTAGGTATCGAGTTACTTCCGTAAATTTAAAAAGGCTGACACTTTCCGACAAATAGGTTACGCTACCTACGTTTCTAAAAAGAAGCAACACAATGCTCCTCATTTCGTAGAGCAGTAATACTGTCATTTACAGTTATCGATTAAATTCTAGAGATTTTCCGACGAACTATTCAAAGTCGTCATAGATATCATCGCGCAGGGAGGAACGAAGAACAAACATATCGGCATTAACACAAAAAGAAAAAAGAAAATAAATGATAAGCTTCCCAAAGTTCGATTTGCCAGGCGACGAAACGACTTGAACATATGTACGCAATGATTGGTCTTTCCTTTTGCTTTAATCTTTTTATAAAGAGAGATGCACTCTAAAATCATGCCAATCCGTTTTACAGCGAAAGCTACCTTCTATAACGCAGACTATTGAAAGTTAATGAAATGAAATGAACGTTAAATGGATCTAGAGCACGAATGACTGATTAGAAACCTTGAAGACAGTCAATTGTGCTGCATTTTTGTGTTCCATTTAGGTTATTATTGACATATGCAAAATATATCAGTTGATTGTCTGAACATGACACCGATTACTTACTAGACATATTAAAAACAAATCTTCTATTAATTTCTTGCGCAAATGTCCTTCATTGTGGCGTTCTTCTACGTATGTGACGTCAGCGGCGCCACTCATTTTGTGATTCTAAGCTGTGAATGCAGGTGCATAACATGAGACTCGAACAAGTCCACCCATCTTGGAGATGATACCACAAAATTATGTTTGCATCTTCTTGGTACCATTCTACAACCCATTTGTCCATCTGTCACTTTTCTCATTACATGACCATCCCATCGATGTTTAGCCTCTGAGGGGTATTCCATTGGATCTTACAAACGAGATTTTTCGAATGTCTATACTATAAAAACCAGCTTGATGTTATATTCGCAGGTTAGTTACATAATCTTTGAAGTAATAAAGATATTATCCTAAGTCCCGGATGCGTAGTAGAGCGCGGGCGAAATATGGAGTCGAGGAAGTGAGCATATATTAAGGAGTCTCGTAGATGATCAATGAATTCCTCTAAAGGTTTTAATGAAGTCTTCATCGAAATGAAGTCATCTTTTGACCTAATATAACTAATTCGTTAGTGGATATATTACCAGCACTCTCCCGTTAAAAGTTATTTATATTCTTTCATAATAACAATGATTATTATTATATTACCAATAATAATTTTCATTATTCCTCAACTTATAATAACTATTAAAGTGGGTAGAAAAATGGATACTATAAAGTACTAGTGAAGCATTGAGTGATCGCGGAACGACAACATCTCTAGTGTAATCAGTAGCACATTAGAACGGATATCTGTAAATACGAATATCGTCTGGGATTTCAAATTGTCGCATCATATTCACATCACTGCTTGTTTGAAACCAAATGTGGCTCTTCTTGAAACAGGTGATTACTGGGGGTGAAGGATTACCTACGAAAAAATCATGATGAAAAGGGTGTACTGTTAACCTGCAAAACCTAGTCGTTCCACCTCCAAACCTGCAAACCTTGAATACACAAAAACCAAGATATTATAAGCTTTCAAAACCAAGCGAAAAGCTAAATTCGGGAAACTAATGTCAGCAACAGGATATTTCAAAAACGGCGGTCCAAGAAAAGATGTCGATGATGTTATATAAGAAACAGATAGTACTGCACTGTACTAAGCCACATTCTGCTTTGGGAACATTGGAAATTGTAAAACTAGCCTGGGTTGATTGTGTCGTATCCACCATATTTCCCAGACTTAGCATCCTCCGACTATCATTTCTTTTTATCCTTACAAAATTTTTTAAAGGCCAAAACTTTTAAAAACAAAGAAGTTTCAAATCACTAGTCCAATTTTTCGCATCAAAAGATGAACCATTTTCAGAAAAAGGATTTATAAATCGCCCTTATGCTGTCAAGAAGTCAATGATAATTGCATTTACTATTGACCCACGTTTACTGATGGTAAGAAAAATTTTTATTCTGTTTGATTGCAAAAATGGACAGAGGTTTCCGTCAGACTTTATATTATTGCTCTTGTGTCTTATATTATTTTATCTACTATATTATACTATATTATATCATCTGCTTTTAGAAGAATGGTATTCTAATTCCTTTCATATTAATAGGAAGTTGCGTGAAATGTATTAGATAATATAAACTAGACTTGTGAGTCGGAACAGAATGAGATGAGAAGAGAAAAACCAGCTAATATTCATTATGGAGATTATTTGATACATCCTTAATGATGCTGAGTTAATCGTAAAACCTGGAACCTAAGCCAGAACTCGAAGCCGCATACGTGTAAAAGTAGATAGAAAAAATTCTACATTTATTGAGAATCTTCTCTATGGTCTCCATTGAAAAATTAAGACAAAAGAAAGGTAATGGCATTCTTTTCTAATCTGTCTGTAGAGGTACTATCAGTGTGTCTGATAAATTTTGGTGAATTGTTTATGCTGCAGTGCTTAACTAACGAGCGAAACAAATGTTAGTCGACTCCGACAGTGCTTGTGGAAAAATTGGCCCCAGGTTGAACTTCAAGAAGACAACATCTATGAAGAAGGGATACGATACTTATACCCCATTTAGCCTCAACGGAAGGAACGTCTCAGGATGCTTAATATAGGTGTACCTAGGTCGTGAGATCAAAATAATGAGCGACATAGCACCAGAGCTTAGCAAAAAGAATCGAGCAGCTTGAGGAATATATAAGAGCATGGAAGATGTAGGGAAGAGAACAAAGAAGACAGAAATCCGAGCCTATATTTTTGACACGACGGTTGTTCTTGCCTTAACATGTCCGTCAGAAACCTAAAAATTACGGAAGCAGGATAAACGATTACTTAACGCTACATCGAAAGGATGATTCTTGACGTTCCCCGTATCATACAAGTGAAAGAGGAAATACGAACTTTTCACCTACGTCATCTATCAAATATCAGAGATCAGGCGCACACGCCAAGCTATCGATGATAAGGGTACCGACACGTGATGCGTCAGAACGACAAAATGA
>KN716400.1:99729-115437 GCA_000816705.1 Dictyocaulus viviparus
GAGATCAGGCGCACACGCCAAGCTATCGATGATAAGGGTACCGACACGTGATGCGTATGAATGAATGAATGATGACCGGTGACATGATGGTCAGACCTTTCCACAAAGACCCTAGAAAGGAAATGTGATGCTGGACGAACCCCTAGAGCAGAAGAACTCACCTCAATACTTCGTACTCTAAGTTCTATTACCTTGAACGTTAGACAGCAAGAAAAGTGGAAAACGGCGACCATATCTTTGGCAAAACGTGAAGCTAGTGAAGATGAAAAAAGCGAAAACACCTAATGCACATGAATATTGTTCCTCATTCTACATTTATGACATTAGAGTAGACTTTTAAGACGTAGACCTTCACGCACTCTATGGGGCTGCTCATATTAAATTCCATGTGACGGCTCTATAGGTGAAAGAAACATGCGGAGGAAAACAGCATGCGTCAATAAAATGACAAAACCTTCTCCATTAGTGGAGTGAAATTTTCGTGTAGGAATGTCGGAGATGTCGACTTCATCGAATACCCACGTGTCGGTCATCTAGTCATTTCACACAATCACACAAGAATTCACCTCTAGGGACGGCTCCCGGCTCTTCTTCTTCAGCTCCACCGTCAGAGATAGGTCAGTATCATCACCAATTACTACAGCTGATGATTGCGAACTGGACGTTTTACAGCAAGATGAAATAAATAATCCGTAATAAACAGTCGTTTTACGAATCTTTTGTTGGTGACTTCGATGCGAACGACCAATCATAAGAAGTCGAAAATTTTAAAATGTAAAATGGGAGAGCGAAACGAGAATTGATATGGTCTAATATGTCTACTGTCTGCAGCATTTCTCTATGAAAACTCGTTTTGCGAAAAGAAATCATTGGTAGACATCAGCGCGATTCATGCAAATAGAAGAAGGCTCTACCGAAAACTGCAAGTTGCTAACTTAAAGAATCAGAATCTGTACAAATTCACTCTCCATTCCTGAAGCAAGGAGACTACAACGAGTCTCCGTTTCATCTACGGAAATGCTTTAGAAAAGGAAGGTAATTGACGTTATATCTTGCTCAATTGTTTTTTTTTACCAGACTAATAATAAACATCAGCTTTAGATAATCTTTGTGAAAAGATTTACTTTGATATAGACAAAACAAATTATTAAATACAGTGATGATCTAATTTGAAGAAATCTGGGAGGGATCTAAGTGACTACAATAGTCAGCCAGCGCTGATGAAAGAAAATGGAATAACGACCGCCATAATATGAAATTGATAACCAAGAAGTTATACAATAAAGTTTTTCCTTGAACACCCATCCAGAAATTCTCGCTGTGAGGTAAGTTTTCTGCCGGACTGTGGTGTATTACAACATTAAAGAAGGAGAGCAACATGGGTTGCACACGGACTTCTCAAGAGAGCCACCGATCGGTTGAGAGACCCAGAGCTGCATTCTTATCTGTTTTACTCAACAGTCTTCTCAGCGTTCTGTTATAGGTCCGAGACATGAGGTGATACTTTAACCAAGTCAACATTGCACACATTCCACATAGCATTTGAATGATGTCATATGAAGTTTAACGAGCATTCACAAGTGGTATAGTAGAATTGCATAATTCATATCTTTGAAATATACCCAGTTTCCAAGGTCCGGAAGAATACACATTGATAGGTCCAGGTAGGCCAGCCAAATAGGGAGAAGAACTATGAACAAGTGAATGGAGAGAACTGTGCAGTGGACTTCACGAGAATGCAAGCGCCCATTTGGACGACCGCCCAAACGATGAGGGATACGTTGGTGGTAAAAGTCAACTAGCTGTATTTACGAGTGAATACGAATTTAGAATTGCGCGGAATGGGCAATGCGTAAGCCAACACGTTTGACGAAGACCACCATCGTAGACGACGATCACACAAAAGACAAAGGATGGAAATTACGCTGAGGCCTGCAATAACAGTGAAGACGAGCCGTCCAAGTATTTAAGCAAGTAATGTATGTACTAGAATCACATATTTCCTTTTTGATAAACTGATATTTTCTTTTGATTGAAATCGGAATCTGTAGATAGTATCAGTTAGACTTACTTAGCTTTACCTAATTAGTTGTTTATTTTTTTTGGTTTTATAAATTCCTTAAACTTATCACAAATCCGAACGGATGGTGAATAGATTGCAGCAGAAAATTATCCGTCCAGTAATTGTTAAATAGGCATCCTACCATTTGCTATTTGAACAGAAGCGATGCCTACACATGAAGATTCTTTCGACTAACAACAACCTGTATGAGGAGCGTGGTGCAGCCGTGGAAGTTCCACAATGATATGCAGGTCCATAAGTCTATGTCCGCACCAGGCCTATCGAACCGTTCCTTCAGAGTCGGCAAATTTGTACCAGAGAAATCTGGACACGATAAATAGCATTGCTTGGTAAATAGTGATCAACTCAAATCACTGTTTAGACCAGGCTCGCATTCAACCACGATATCACTTTTAACACGAACGCGTAGGCGCATCGTGCTACAGGGTTTCATCAACACGAAAGCTTATAGTATTTCATCTCAGTATAAAGCCGTCATCGTCTGCAAAAATGAATATATAATTCGTGAGTGTAGAGAACAAACCAGCATGTTTTAATAACAATAAGATTTTACGCATCATGCAGATTTTGCTGGATCACAGAACATAAGGTTAGCATCACATTAACAAATTAGTTGCTTGACTCTGGCAACGACAATTATGCTGATTTATCAATCGTTTTTTTCCTGCTGAATAGAACATCCGGTAATATCAAGCCAGTACAACAAAATTTCAAGCTCAGCTAGAATGCAATTCAATTATATGTTTTGAAAGGCAAATGATTTTGATCATGCGCATATGACGGCTACTTTTTAGAAAAATGATTTAAATTTCATATTTTTCAAACAACGATAGATATGACGAGTCCGAGAATAGACCCTCTCAACCAATTCCTGAGCACTACGATTCATCCTGAATAGCCGCTTAACACTATTTTACAAATATTTCTATATATTCTGCACAAATTCCCATCTTATTTAAGAAATTGGCTACATATTATCAATTATATTTGTCATTGTGAAGAATAGTCTTGATAAAACGTATGAGTTAAAAAAAACTTTTGAGGAAATACAGAGCTACATTGAGGAGGAATTTTTTATTTTCGAATAATACAAGTGATCTTGAGGTTCGTATAATATCATAATACTATAAAAGTAATTAAACGATGACATTATTAACATGGGAACTCGTAACCTTCACATCGATACGGTTTATCAGAGTGATTAACAATACTGCGTCTTCGTATAAATCCTGAAATCATTAATTTTATCTAGGAATGTTGTTATGAGTAGTCTTCAATATTGACACAATCTATCTTTGTTTGGCTTCAGGTTTCACATTATGTAATCTTATGAAATGAACTATCAACAAAAAAAGTTTTGTTGGAGAATGGTATTTGAATGTAATGACTTAATAATGAAACAAACGAAAAAATCGATTCCACTTTACATACTTCGGCTACTAAATGGAACGAACTGGGCAGTCCGATCATAATAAGAAAATATAAGTCATAAGAAAAAGTGATGACGCCATCATGACAATGTGATGCGAAAGTTTGGTATGTGATATTGATTGAAAACATTTGTTGTTTGTAAAATTGTTATCACCTGATGATTTTTCAAAGAAATCGGTTAGAATTTACAGTGCTAACAGGACAACGACAGAAAAAGGTTCTCTTCTCAGAATATTCGTTTATATATCAGTACTTCTGTCAGAATACTAATTGAATCTGTAAATAATTCGTTTTTAATGCAAACAAAATACAACTGGCGGTTGTTTATAATCAAGTTTGTTGAAAGAAATAATCAGCAAGTAACACTGATCTATTCTTTAAAGTCTAACTACCTTAAAGTGTATATTCTGACATATATATTAACTCTTAACTGTTAGTTAGTGTAAGAAGCATCGCTCCAAAGTGAATGCGGTAACATTTTAAACGCTCTCAATCAAAAGTGAATTATCAAACCCTCAATGAGATGTTAAACCTTCAGTTAGTATTACGATTTTAGCACATTATTTTTCTGATTATACATATATATTATATATTATACATATTACATATTATATATTATATTATACATATTATTATATTATATATATTATACATACATATTACATACGTCATACCAGGAATTTACCCAAAATTTACTAGATAATATCTTTTTCTTCAGCACTTTGATTGTAGTAATCGATCATGACTGGTGTGGAAACCGCATCGAATGCAGAGTCGTCAAACGTTGATTCTAATGTTAGAAATTCTCTGAATGAAGCTGAAGGTAGTTTTTGCTTAATTGTTGTGGTAATTTCCTAGAAAGTCGCAATATGTTTTCCCCTTTGAATTTTCAACTTTAAAATCTCATTTTAGATCTTGCTAGAAGAACACATGAAGATGTCCTAAGAGAAAATGAGCTGACCGAAGAGCAACTAAAGCAAATCGAACAGGAGGTACTAGTACTTTTTTTGTAATTTTGAAGCACAGTTTTTATTTAATTTTATAATTGGAAGAGTACTGTTATAAATTTTTTCCGCTTATTTGCAGCAAAAGAAAACACCGTTAGTCGGTGATCGCGTACCTTTCGAAGTTGTTGTTATGGAATATGATCCTGTTGAAAGCTTCGAATATTACACAAAAGCAAAGGTGACGTAAATTCCATATTATTGTGTTACTGGGCGTGACTACCAACTTTATTTTTTATTTAGGATTTGCTAGAAACATACTCTGACATCCGTATTATTCGAAGGGATGGTAATTGCTTTTATCGTGCAGTGTTAGTGGCACAGATTGAAATAATGCTGAAAGATCCCGATGAATGTATAAGGTGAACATGAATTGCTGCTCACAAAACAGATACTTGCTGATTATTTATGTTGTATTGAATCATATATTGCTGTATCATATTAAAATATGTCCTTAGATTTGAAAAAGTGTGTAAAGGATGGCAGGATAGGCTTATCAAACTTGGGTATCCTGATTTCACTACTACTGATTTTTGTGAAGTGGTTGGTTTGACTATTTTCTCATAATTTTAACTAATATCACTAGTGCATTTCAAATTATGAATAGCGTTCTTTTTAGTTTTACAAATGGATGGATCCCATCTGGTCACGTCAGGTAAATCCCAAGACGATTTTTCAAGATCTTAATGACGACAACGAAGCTAATTACCTTATAATCTTCTTGAGGTATGTTTATACAATAGTGACTTATTTCTCAATAACTAGCAAGGAATTTTTCAATAGAAAGTTGCATTGAATTTTTTGCGAGGTTGTTTTTTTGTAGTGCTTCACGAGTATTTGATTTTTTAAAAATTGTTTTCCTATAAGAAGTTTGCATAATGAAACCTTGCCACTCTAAATGCTTTGTATATGATTTAGAGTACTATAATTGCCCTAGTTATTCACTTATTTGATATCTAGCGAAATTGTTAGCAATTTATTGAACGGTGAAATGTCGTATACTTTTGAGGGATTTGTGGCATCAGGGCAAAAATTGTAATATTGGAATGGGCATGTCAATTTTTATTATCTATCAATTTGAAAATTTGTGAGGATTTTGTAATTTTTCTATATCAACTCTCATTCTTTGTTATAAATTTCAAAACACTTTATTTCTCAGGTTTGTTCCTACCTTGATTTTCCATTCTTAGAAATACGACTTACGTTACAAACAGTAAGAATAGGACGTGAAATCTTCTTTTCATGTTTTTTGATTCACTAATATATTGTGGATCTAGCAAAATTGTTTCCGCTTTCTTACAGTGTAAAAAATCTAATAAATTGTAAATAAATAACACAAATATGAGGATATGGATTTAGTTATTGATACTGTATAATTTTCCCAAATATGATCATAATGGAGTCGTCTTTAATTTTACTACGCTACATCAGGCCAGTAGGTTAACTAAATAATTGCCACGCCTTACACTAGATAAGCAAAAATTTTTTTCTCTCAAAGTTAATTCTGTATCTTCATTTTCATTCACCCAGCATAATTATAAAACTTCTTTTTTACAACGTTTTGTTGATCCTTCTTCGAATTTAAATCTTTTCCTCTACGCATTGCTCACTTTAGGCTTATAACAGCTGGATATTTGAAGGAGAATTCGGAACAATATGCGCCGTTTATTGAGGACATCACCCTTTCTGAATATTGCGCTAGTGAAATAGAATCAATGTGGAAAGATGCCGACCATCTCGCTGTTACAGGTCTTGTCAACGCCATAGGTACATAATATCAATCAGTAATTTTTCCCTATGTAGAACAGACATAGGACTTCTCATCATTCTCTAATATTCAAGACATAAGCCTGTTATTATTTTAAAGATTTTTTCAGGACAGAGTATTCGTGTGCAGTATATGGACCAGAATGCCGCTCCAAATGGTGGCTTATACTACGACTTTCCACCTGATCAAGCTGAAGTCCCTCGTATAAGCCTTCTTTACAGACCCGGGCATTACGATCTGATTTATCGTAGATGACTTGATTTTATTTGTATAATTGTTTGCCAATATCTTTATAAACCTTCATATTTGTAACAGTTCTTTCAATTGATTTAAATCTTCTCTATAGTCAAAATGCTTCCTTGTATGGCTTAGTGTAAGCTATATGAATTCTTTTTTGCCAAATAAATGCTGATTTTTAATGGAGAGTAGACTTGTATTGGCAAGTCCCTGCGTATCACGTAATAATTTGACATGTTCTTTCTATTCAGTTGTTTTGCATTCATAATGTCTTTTTTAATCATAAACTAATTCAATCGAAGGGAAAAATATGTATTTCAATAAGCAATTATTTACTATTAAAAGATGAAAAGCATCTCGATGTTTTACGCCTGCAGTTTTCCCAGTTGTTGTTAGGTGTGACTGGTAGATATCTGCATCACCCACTCTGTAGCGAATAATCCCGAAATAGATTTTGTAGAATGTTCTGTTACTGCCACGTAGTTCTGTTGAGTAATACCGTCTTTGTTACACTCATATTATACAGAAATTTAAAATCTTGTGAAACATCCACATCATGTATGTTTTTTTGTGTTTTATTAGTGTATTGATGTTTTTTGTACTGGCATGGCACGAACATATCACCTAACTCATGTCCGCTAGTCTTCTCGAGTACATCAGGCCGGCTTTATCACCTACTCAGGCGACCTTGCGACGTCCTCCGCCCAGCAGGACGAACAGCGTCAACTCGTTCAGTAGGTCCGCGTATTTACAACACTTCAAATTATTCTTATGTCGTCTTATGTAACACGAATGTTTCTCATTTCTATTTATTTGCTATCAACTGTGATAGGGGTCGCTTTGGGGGTTTTCTTCTTATATCCTTAATGATTCTTATATCCTTAATGATGATTATCCTTAATGATCTTCTTATATCTTTAATGAATGATATCAGTCGTAAAAGTTGGAAAATTGGGTGAAACTAAAACACGCTCTGTTGTGCTACCGATAGCACTAACCAGGCCTTCGCTTATCGACCAAATACTGAGGAAATGAGAACAAAACCATCGTCACCTATTACAGTTGATAGAAAATAGGTAAAAATGGTTATGAGAGATTATGTATCGGGTTATCCTGTAATTGTCAGCTTAACTATCGGTTTCGATATCGGCTTTCAGATCGCACTCATTAACAAACGAATAAGGATAAGATATCGATTTGGAATTAGTGAACCACTGAGCAATGTCGTGCAAACTAGCTTACTTAGTCGTGGCATTTAACTAGTAATGTTTTGAATAAGTTCTTGATGTTAGTATTTTAATACTAATTAAGGAAGATTGTATTCAATAGGTAAGATGAATATTTTTCAAATTCAATAAGCTCAGGCATAAAACAGTGGTTATTAAGGATAAAAATGGTTTTTAGAATTGTGCATCAGGAAAACAAATAATTTTAAGTTCCAATAGCCGCTCAAGATTCGAAAACTTTTCAGTGCATCTGTACAAGTCGCTCCTACTTGCAGTACTATTGTGTCACTTGGATTCTGAGTAAAGCGCAACCATATAGTTGCGAAAACATGATGAGGACTTTTATTTGAGAAAAGTTTCTTACGTAGTTGTCATAATATGTGACGTTTCAACTTGGTTTACCATGCTTGCAATGATTCTATAACTCTTTGCTGTTTCACTAAATATTACCTAGCATCGTCCACTCATTCCATCAATGTTTAAGTGCAGAATATATGTTTAAATGAAGTGTCTAGAAATGATCAACTACATTTATGAGGCGATGTTAGTGAGAATACTTATTTTTCAATGTAATGAAATATATCGATAAACTTTACAATGTGTCGAAAACACATTTTATATGCATTATTAACTAAATGACAGTCATTGGTTCTCAACTTTAAATGTTTAAATACTTAAACGCTTTTCTCGAACAGAAACTTGACAGCGAAATTCCTTGCTCTCTTTCGTAGTTTACACAATAGTACTATTGAAATATGCTAATTTTACTGCAAACTCACCAACAATGGTTCAGTTGGATCTTTTCAAATTCATACTTCATTTAAAATAATTTCTGTCTCATCGTGGCTAAAATTTAAATTTTATTCCATCCAGAAAAAGCACAACTATATTAAAATGTCAGAACCAACATTAATCGAAAATTCTTGAAACGTTCCGTAAATTCTTGCATAAAGTGATTTGTCCTAATTTTTAATATCGGGACTCGTTTTATAAATGGTGTTCGCCATCCATAATTGGTCCTACGTTGCAAAAAACCGTTGCGCACTACATCCATAGTATATTGAACAAACAGACACAATGGACAACTTAGGACTTTTGCGTTCCTTTGTGATTTATTGAATTAATATGGTATGTTGATGATAGTGAAACATGATTTGACTTCTGAACAAAACCAGAACCGATACCGGTGTAACGTAACAGTGACAGAATTTTGAGTAGAAGAGCGACTAGGAATAATATGCTTCTCATCAGTTTTTGTGTGCGGGAAACAAGAAGTAATAAATATTAGTTCGTTTCATATTAGTTAATAATAGTTCGCATTTGTTCAAATGGATAAACGATACTTTTTAATTATTTATTAATAATACTCATTAATACTATTACTATAAAGATAAGGAGTTACAAAAACCATTTTATTAGTAGTATATTCCCCAAAGAATTTATATCCAAAATTTCGTATTTCTGTAACCATTAGTTGGAAAAGTGCTACCACGTTACTATATTCAGGCAAGGAATCCCTGTCATAATCACTTCGCTGAAAACGAGTTCCTGTAAAGCGTCAAGTACTTTCAAATTTCACTTTTAGATGATCTACATAATTGCTACAATTACACTTGATTAGATCAACACAGGTTCAATCAGTTGGCGGCCATGTTACTATTAATGAAATCTTTATGCTATTGTACAAAGTAGACTTAGAACGTTTTCGAAAATTTCTTTAATATCAAATGTCTAATCAGTGTTACTTCGATATCATGATATAATCATGTCAGAAAATTATTGTCATCTTGAACCTTCATATCAGCAAATCCACATTCGTCTTGTGACATGAGGTGGAACATTCGTGATATCGTAATCATGTCGATTTTCTGAGTTACGCGCAAGTTTTTCGTCTTCGGTTTTCTTGTCTCAAGGACGCTGGAGCGATACAAACACGAACTTTCTCACTTATCTCAACTCGCCATTTAAACATTTGCACTCCCATCGCTGAACTACGCCTAATGAGACACATTCACCCAATTTTTCTTAATTCTTTCATCCCGATCCATATTATCTCGATTAAAAATACGGCTCATGAGTACTGTAATCTCTATCTCGTGTATCTTTTTCTGATTTTTCGTATTTTATAGTCAAGTACTGATGAGATTTATGACTATTTTGAAGAAAATTCATAGTTATCGTCACATATCTCACACTAATCAGACCTTCTTACCAATTTATAGAATTCATTACAAACTTGAATGATGGAAACCCACTATGCCATTCTATTTTCAAAAGCTGAAATGAATATTCCATATTTTATAATCTATTAAATGTTCCGAAAATAAGTAATAACTTTCGTTGATTCTACAGTGATTTGTCATGATTCACTGATAACAATTTAATGCTCTTATTGTTTTTTATTTTACTGCAAAATATGTATGGATAACTTGGTTGACTTAAGAAGCGAGCCAAATGTCTGGAGGTCTCAAATGCATTGTAACAGTAATTTTGACCAATGGGATGAATAATATCTCATCATTATTAATCGATTTATCAAATGAATCTCTTTATTATTCAAAATATGATAAGAAAAATTGCAATTTATTCCGCAATTGACCATAAAATAACTTAGAAAGATACAAAATAGAATCTACAGAAGTGATGCCAAAACACTTCAAATTTTATAGGTACACTTTAGTAAGATGTATGATAAGTTCCTACGGTAAAAGAATATTCCTCAATTCCCTTATCTTCATTCTCTTCCCGAAAGACTATTTACTAGGTTTATTATAAGTGGAAATGGAAAAACTTCTTATTTTAAACTACGCTACTACTTATCTAAAGCAGTAAGCTAAAGCAAGAGAATACAAGACTCTTTGTTTACTATCTTTGTATTGGAACCAAAATGCAGGTCATAGAACTTGTGTATTGATCTTTCAAAATTATCACTAGTATCGTTATTAGCCATATTATTACAAGTCGTTACGTCATCACAAGAATTTAGGGTTGATATGAAATCAATGGCTAATTCTGTATAAATGATTGAGGAAACTGCAAATCTTCACATAGTTGTTCTCATTCTTCAATGTGTGCGATTAGTTCTCCATACCCATGTTGAAAAGATCGATAACAGCAAATGGATATCATAGAATTCATCGTGAAAAATTGAGCGTACCAAACAACAGCGCATCCGATTCACGTTTTTGACAAAACGCATTCGAATTTTGCGTTGCTAGTTGTTTTCACCGCAACTTCACATTTCTTCCTTTTACGTCATATCGTGCCTATTTCTCTGTTTTATATGAAGAGTTACTTGCAGCTCGTAGCATTTCACTGTTTTGTAGTTTTTCAGCAAGAACGGAAAACAATTCTGCAGTAGTCGAATAGAATCAGATTAAGAATTTGCGGGAAATCATACATGAAGTAACCCAATTAAATCAAGAAATTGCTAAATATGCTGAGTTGACGGCAAAACCCTCGAGGTATGGGTTCGAGTCTCGCCTGAAGTTCTGAGCTCTGTGGCCAACTCAGCATAATTACATATAGTGTAATATCATTGTAAAATAAAAAATAAGAATACATTTACGATTATATCAGGAAATTGGATCCGCAATTAACAACTTAAGTCGTCACTACAACATAAATCTATTCACTTAGCAATATCGCTAAAATGTCATAAGTTTTCAAATATTTGTTTCTTCACATGAAATTGTTAAATTTATGAAATATCAGCATGTATCGTTCAGCTAGTGGGTGCTAAATTCATTTCCCAGCTGCCAATTTTCCAAGTAAACAGTAACAGTAGCATTGCAATAATTCAGTGAGCAACTCAGTGTTCTGTCGATTCCTGTTCTTTGTCGATTCCCGGTCGGCCACGTTTCGGAAAAGAAGTCTGATTGTTCGGAAATATGTATACGTAAATATGTGTGTTCATATATTAAGAAAGACATGTCTGAGAAACTAACTTGGAATGAGATTAGTTCTATTTAACAGGAAAAAGGGTGATCATGTAAGCGATAGCTTTATTATCATTCAAGGAATATTTGTAGTTGAAAACTTTTTCAATACTTAAGAGACGAAAGTTTGTGAGTTAGTGACAACATTCGCTGTAAAAGTCGCTAACATGAAAATCGTTGCAGACACTTATCATTGAGAATGAAAATCTATTATTGTTTGGTTCGATATGCATGAGGTTCTTCGCAATGGTGTTACTCATCGTAAAAATATATTGGGTACACGATGTTTATTTACAGCCTGATCGTTTGGTGAAAGGAATTGAAATTTCATCACTGACTACTGAGGAAAAATTCATTATTTCCATTTCTATTTTTTGGCGCCGAAATTCCAAAACTTATGCATTGGAGGCTGCAGCTTTTTTCAAAGGATAAACATATTTGTGATAAAATTCTCTCCAGTCGAGCAGCTATGTGTAATGATATCTTATATTCAAATGAGGACTACCATGGAAAAAAGCACGTTTTGTTTTTCTAATAATTGATTTTTACCAAATGAAGGACTCATAGATAATGTTCTTTTAACTGGATTGGTATTACACTGTTTGCCCTGAATAATTGTTTTTTCAACAAACTTAATAAAGAAATGCTATCCTGTAATAGTTTGAATTATTGTTTTATCTGAAAATCGATCTCTCCTTGGAAAGGCAGGCGGTGGCTTGACAACACTAGTCAGTTTCCCATACAACGCATTCCATGCATGTCTCTTTACGGCACATAGACACTCGGAAAGTATTTCTCGTGCAATTCCTGATTCCGTTAGATTCTCGGGATAATTACTATTTTTTTATTTCTATTATCTATCCACGTGATTCATTCATTTCATACATTCGCTCTTTATCGATTAATGTCACTCACGAAAATCATGAATCACTATTTGCCAATACTTATGATATCAACTGGACTAATAATGATCTGTATGCTTATCTAGCTTGTTTTCGTTTCAGTGTTTTCCAAATTTATATGCTCTCAACTTGAGATCGTCAACTGTTCTACTTGTATAATATCTTATTTCAATTCCCATATATAGAATCAATGTTAATCATTTTATTATTGGATATCTTCTATAATACTATAGCTTTTTCGTTTCCTAAATAGTTTGATTACTTTAAAGAACTTGATGGTAAATGCTGGTGATTGTTAAAAACATAACAAATTTACGTGGTTATCTGATCATCGATTTCTACTACGCGTTATATGGGTGATTCTCTCTTTGAACATATTAAAGAGTGAAATATTTTGTACTGCTTACCGTCTAAGCGTGTATTTTTATTGGAACGGTTTTTCTATGATAGTTTTACAAAGTGTTAAATCAATGTTGTCATATACATGGTAATATTTAGAACTTCCGGATTTTTAGATCACAGTGATAACTGTATGTATTTTCTATCACCTGTACTCTCAAGCATCATCCTTTGATGCATTCACTCAAATCGCTATCAGTTCTGGTTAATTGAATATGTCATTCATAAGAGATGTATATGTTTTTTGAGTAAGAAGGTTTCTCCATTGAACACTTACTGAAGAAAAAGCAATCGTTTACTCAAAGTTCTCAGCTGTCATGATTAAGATTTGCTCTAAGTGTAATAAATTTAGGAAACATATAACGCATTCAATTAGAAGCAATTTTGCATGATGCAGTCCTGGACCAAAGTAATATTGTATTCAAACATGTGGCTCACTGTATCTACTCCGAGCCACCACGCTGCATAGCTTCATATGTATATTTATACAGGTTGTAATGAACATGCACTTGTGCGGTGAAGCTGGATTTTTTCCGTAAGTAATTCAAAATTCGTGGACGCTTCAGGTTGAAATGTCATGCTAGCCACTTAAGAATTTGTTACCGCAACATATTTTACAATCATGTTTTGCTACGACCTCTCCTTATCAACTGCTTTATAGTGCACAATTGAGCCCCCTTTGCCACTAATGTAACGTAAGCTCATAATATAGTGGTTTTCATAAACAATTCACTGTTTTCCTAACACGAAACATTCTACTACACCTTCCATCACTTTGTGGAAAACATAAACGCAAATGTTACAGTAAGCCAGAAATAGTATAGTAGTAGAAACAGTCCTGTCAACACTGAGTATTCATATGGAAAAAACTTATTCAAAAATTACGATATCGACCAGCTATGCACTGATACTCCTGAACAGTACTGAATCTAGTCTTACTAGCAAATTTCTTAAAGTGGTTTGTATTAAAATCAATCAATAATAACCTGTTGATAATAGTAGGTCAACCTCCCTACGTTGCCATTCGTTTTCTATTTGAATCAACGCTTCTTTGATTGTAATTTTGCTAGCTTTTGCACATTTGATTGTCACAAAACTATCATTCAGATGTCAAGAAAAACAACCTTACATTATTTACGCAAAAAATTTTTGCTTAGTTGATAGGCCATGAAATTTGGTCGCTAATAATAGGAGAAATCTTCACTTATAGAGAAATTAAATGAAGTCGTAAGAAGAACGTTGCTTAAGTTCGACGGCAAGTGAGAAATACCATGTTTTATCACTTGCTCAGATAATACCCATGAATCGGTGACTAATCAAACTCGTGATTCTTCGACAATTTAATGTTGTACTTTAAATATATGAGAAAGAACTCAGCAAAACGAAACAGTTACTCTGCCAACGAGGAAAGAGGTGTGTAATTCTAGACCGCAATCCTCACTAGTTTTATGCGAGTGTTTTTGTTTGGTGAATTAATTCAAATTCACTTATTCCGTCAAAAAAGTGTTTTCTTAGTTAAGAGATGAATATTTTCTCAACTATCTCACGATGACTATAAATTTTTCCAGGCTAAAGATAAAAAATCTATTTAAATGTTATGGAATACATATGATAAGCTTTTGCGTTGATGTTCCTGTTGTGGGATGTGCCTTTGCATTGGTGTTCAACGTGATATTATGGAGGCGGTTGAATTGGATCCTAGTCTCCACAGTGATTCGAGCTGACCACCCTTCATCAAGTCGGTTCACCAACACCGAAGAGGTGGCGGGCTCGGTAGGCCTGTGAGTGACCGCGATCCTGATTCGAGCTTGTTTGTTTATTTTGAAATTCGTAATTGAAGGGACCTAATTCATATTTATCAGTTCATTAATGTACATACCATGAAATGGAAATGTTGGTGTACATTTTATAATCCAGTGTTTCTGTAGATCACAAGTAGAATAGCTGCAGATGATAGTTTTTTGTCCAGTTCACAGTTTGGCAGATTGTTGAAACTGTGTTCTATCGACGACTGGCATGTACGCACATTGCTGGCGAATCTCCAACTGCTATTTCACTATGAGAGCAGGCTGTTGCAGTTTTTTACTTCAAATCCAATAGTTCTCTGTCTTATTTACTGGAGGAATAGAAAATTTCATAGAACATACCAATACCTAGCGGAAAGCATTAAATACTCTTGCCTCAAATTTGAGAGTTAGTTTCCTCGTTAATGTTTAGTGAATAGTATCTCCAGCACATTGTTTCGGGAAGTTCACAACCAGTTATTCAAATGTATTTTTGTGTTGTTTGGAAAGAAAAATCGTAGTTGTTTTTGATTCATTATGATCTTCCGTATAGATGTATCCATCGATTTGAATCTAACCAAATCGTTGATGCTCTGCCCGATATCGGGAAACTGCTAACGATTCGAGACATCTGTCAATCTACTAACAATAATATGCTATAGTATTACTGAGACTTAAAATCTTATATATGCTGTATTATGTTAAGAATAAACGAAAACAAATTAACTATAAAACTATATTAACTGAATGACCAGCTTTAGTCGAATAATCGAGTTTCATGTCTGAGCGATTCTGTTTATGAACGACTATACTTTTCACAGTACAGTATTCTATATGCTTCATCGCATTAAAATCGTTCACCTCCCATCGTTTCGTGAAAAATGTGGGGAGGAATGAAAAAATTTTTTTTTGTTGTAGGGATATAAAATTATATTT
>KN716400.1:122760-137841 GCA_000816705.1 Dictyocaulus viviparus
CGAACACCGCTTAACTGACAAAGTCATTCCGCTTTTTTTTAAGTTGCAGGGAGGTGGAGTTATCAATATGTACTATTTCCATGATAGTCGGTTTTCAATAGTCTGATTTATATTCTATGTTCATTTTTTATTTGCAAGTAGTAGTTTCACTGATTTGTAATTAAGTAACTAAGTAGTAATATGTTTAGAAATATAATTGGAACGCAGAATCATTGAAAACGATAGAATTTGATAAAGCGGAACTACGAGAGGGTTTGAATTTGTCGTTTTCATAATGTTCTCCCAAAATCAGTGTTAAAACCAATATTCCTATTCTTCCCACTAAACATTTGACATCTCACACCACTATAACTTATGGAAAAGGAGACGTTTTATTTGTCGGCAAATGAATTGTAAATTTTTTTCAGTTCATTCTATACCACATAATGTAGCTCACTTATTCACAAGTCTACTTTTCACATTGGGCGTTATGATGTCTGCTACGGGTTCAAGTCCCGTCTGAGGTGCTGAGTTTTGTAACCAACTCAGAATAATTGGAGATAGTGTGATCACGGAGTGTTTTCCATTAAAGTCTGTTGTAACTCAGTTAGATTTCAGCAAACTCAAACTTGAAACTTGCGTGTTTATAATCTTTATCATCTGATTATATTTCCATATTGTCATAATGAAACTGAGATGGGAGAGATTAAGTAAAAACTGTCGATTGGGCAAATGTTATAGATTCAACCACGTGCAAATCTTCAAGTACGTCTGATAATACTTAAATCAACTGAAAGCGAAAACATGCTTACTTGCAAAAGTAAATTACTAATTACTGGAAAGTTAGAAACTGATGCTCCTGAATATTCGAAAATTGAATTATAGACCACAGTTCGATTCGTTGAATAATACCTTAGTTTCAGAACAATCATTCATAGCTTTGAAACAATTGGATTAATAAAATGTCTAAAACCGGGTAGTACAGTAAGGAGTGCACCAGTTTTGCGAAATCCTATAAATACTTAAAGGACCGATGACTAGTTTTGAACTGTATTAAATAAGTGTTTTAATTTCAACCAAACTATTACATCGGCCCGCAGTAGCTCAAATCTCAGACCATTCTCCTCGATTTAATGTGCCAGCACCAATCGTCGCGCGCGACATCAGGGAGGTGTTCTCAGCAGCAATCAGCGATCCTCCTATGCGCTGCTTATTATTAACTTTTTTTTGCAGCAAAATTTAAGCGATTGGTTCGTAGGAAATTTAGCGACGATTGAAGATACTCTTCCGAAAGTGGGTGTTTCTCTGGGTTTGTTGGTTTTCCGTTTATTATTGTCCAAAGTTTTGTACCTATTTTTTTTTCTTTTGTTTTGTTACTATTTATAGTGTTTATTAACTTCATTTTTAACGTATTTGGAAAGGAACTTTTGTTAGTACACCAGTTTTATTCCATTGTCACTTTTTAAACTTGCACCTCTATTTCGGTAACAATTTTATAATCTATTACTTTATTGATTTTTTTACATTGTAAAACTAAAAATTTATTAAACTGTGGAACTGTTAAAGAAGCCTAAGAATAACCATAAGATGCTCTTTATCTTATAAAACTCGGTAGTGTTATTGTGTTTATTTTAATATCGTAAGTACATTGGATGTAAGCGATTGTCATTCTTTTAAAGAAATTGCTCCATCAAAACATAAATGTAATTCTGTAAGAGCATTTGAAATACCAATTCTTCTTCTATAGTTTTATATTCATCATTTACATTATCTATCTATTGCTGTACTCTACTATCTTATTCGTATTCTTGCTGTGCAAACAGATAATTTTGTTAATAGCGCTTTTTCAGTATAAACATTCTACAATTCGAATACTTTTTTTTCAGATGCGTGAATTCAAAGTGGTTGTTTTGGGAAGTGGCGGAGTGGGTAAATCTGCACTAACGGTTCAATTTGTCAGTAGTACTTTTATAGAGAAGTATGACCCGACTATAGAAGATTTTTATCGAAAAGAAATCGAGGTATGGAAAACTATTCACTCATCAGTCTCACTATCTACTCTAAATTTGGTTTTAATATTGAGTCTTGTTATAGGTCGACGGCCAACCATGCGTACTGGAAATTTTAGATACTGCTGGGACAGAGCAGTTTTCATCAATGCGTGATCTATATATCAAGAATGGACAAGTAAATAAATTATCCTAGTGATTTCTCTTGCTCTATAAATTTGTATTGTATTATCTCAAGATAACATCCACTGAATTTTCGTACTATCACTACTGCACTCTTTGATGGCATAATTTGGTATTAAATCCCTTTTTTTATGTGGTGACATTTCCTAGCAGGAAATAAACTCAAGATATAGTTTGTGGTAAGTATTCATGTTAGTGTTCTAGGGTTTTGTTGTCGTGTACTCCATAACGAGTCAACAGACTTTCCATGATATCAAGACGATGCGGGAACAAATCGTACGGGTCAAGGTGATAAACAGCTACTTTTTTAACGTCGTTGTCTCGTATGTATAGGTTCCCTCTATGTTTCGTGCTGTCATAATTTTCATTTGATTTGATTTCAGGGGACGGAGCAAGTTCCCATATTGCTGGTAGGGAATAAATGTGATCTTCAACATCAACGGCAAGTGAGGACAGATGAGGGTATTGCTCTTGGTGAGCATTATATATATGGTTTTGACCGAGCTTACCTTTCAAGATTATACCGCCTATAGCGTGTAATTAATGTATGTGCTTTCTTTTTACAGCAAGTAATGAACGAAATAGTAGGAATCATCTAGCTCAACATTGCTTATTTTGTTTTTATCAAACTCATTGACAACTTTCTAATGGAAATACGCACTCTCAAAGTACAAATTATTACGCCTGGTTTTCTCCTCTGCTTCTTCGAAATTACCTGATATTGATGGATTGATATTTATTTCAATTTTATCTTCATTTTCAGCTGAGTATTGGTCTTGCCCTTTCACTGAATGTTCGGCGAAGAATAATCACAACGTCAATGTGACATTTGCTGAAATTGTGCGGGAAATGAATTATATGCAAAGTAAGGCACGAGAAAACAAAGGATGTTGTTCTGTTATGTGAAAGTGCTAGTTGCAATCTTTATATATTTTCATGTAGATAAAAGTCATTAATCTCAGCCTAGATTTCTTGTCTTAAATATGCGAGTCATTGGTAGGTGGATGTCGCGGTGATATTTCTCGCTTTTTTGAATCATCGCGCCATAGAGCTTAGAAGGTGCATGATAATGCTGTTTTGTTTTTAATAATTACCGACTTTGAAATATTATTTTGTAAATTTTTGTTTCGTTCTACATCAACAATATGGTGCCAGTGTTCATTGCTAAATCATTGAAACTCTACTCTCTTTGGTCTCTGCCTTTTACAAATGTTGCCTGTTATTAGTCGATTAAAACCCGTTGATTACCATGTAAAACTCGTTGTGATTGAAATTCTTCTGCACTTTAGATGTCTTCTATGATTTCATCACATTTTGATTTCTTGATATATTGTAAAAACTTTTATTATCGTCCATCTGTTTGACAGTAATAGCAGCCAAACTGAATATGATGGGAAGGCTATGGGCTAGTTCTCGTCATGATGTTCAGGCTTCCTTCTCGGGTTGTTCATTGTTATCTTGATGTATTTGCTATAATAAATTCACTTTGTCACTGTGTTGCCTATGCTTTTTTTATGGTTGCCAGCATACACTTACATGTTCCAAAATTAATATACTTATAAGTTTCTCCTATAGTTTTTAGCTCGATAATAAAGTATTTATTTTTGGTTTTGAGATAATCACGTCATTACATGCGTTGTGAAAATTGGAGTAGATTCAAACAATCATACAATGTCGTGTTTTGTAGCAGGAAGTGCATAGTTGTACATGGTAAGAATACACTTAAGACTTACCATATTTTTGTTTTACTATGAATAGACATGGAAAGAGGCAGTATGAAGCATTGGTGAAGCCAATGATTTAGATATCAGGAGCATTAATATCATGGTTTTGATGTCACATGTTTGTCCATACGGGGATTAGGAAATGTAAGAGATTTGCTATGGGCTCGTGGAGGTTTGTAACAAATGATCCTCTTAAAACCTGCATTTGAACTTTGTGTAAAATTACAGTGTAGTATCTGTATGTTAAACTATGTGGATAGTTTCAACACTATTCATTTAAGAAGATAGGAGAGCGAGACAGCTTAATATTACTCAAGCTTTGTTCACGTATTATGAGCAATCCAGTAACTACAAAGTCAGATACATATCATTTGCTCAAACAATTGAAAAGTGTGTCGTTTTTTCCTTTTGAAAAATAACATCCCTGCTCGTAATGTAGAAGTCATATTAGGACATTTCCCGTTCTGAGTGTTCTGAGTTTTTTCCGCAAGTGGTTTTAAAAAGTTACTTGACAATCTCACTCTATTAGCTATTAGCTGTGTGGAGATTACTTAAAAGAGACGAGTATTGAAAACGCATTTCCCTCGAAATCCTAGCTAACGATAATGCTCGCCATGATAAATTTGGATATCTTCTTATCTATAAACGAGGTGTATTGGAACATGTATATGATACAATCGAAACCAGGTAATAGTTTATCACTCCATAAAAATCATAAAATTGGATGCATATTATCTAATAGATCAGACACAAATATACACAACATCTAATTCATTCAGACCTCAATGCGAATTCTCTAGAATTAAACTGCAGACGCACTAGTTCAGAATCAATGATTTGCGAGAAATTTGTCTTGCTGCGCCATGGTTATTTCGCGCTCCGATAAGAATGGAATGTAGAATGGGGCACAAGGGTTGAAGAAAAATCTAGAAGAGTTAAATATGAATTGCCCATTTCTGTTTGGTAGCAGCTGAAGGGAATATTTTATTCATTTTTCGATATCTTTCTGTATACAGGATTTCAATAATTTTTCGCTGTGCTGTTTTGCATACTTGGAGACGTATTTGACTTGTTTACCTTTTCTCAGGTTTTTCTTCAATACGACAGTATCATGGCCGATGATGTAAGTATTTTTTCGAACATAATACCTAGTAATCTAACAATTCCTTTGTTCTTTTTTCTTGTAATATTGTAGACTTTGTCACGTTTCGAGATATAACTCTGCCTTGAGTTTTGTCTTTCTCAGATCGCTCTTGATATTGAGGAACTGAACTCTCTGTTGGCAGGGGCTAAGAGGCCGATGATTCGTAAGTGGATTGAGTCGAAAATCGAGACTTTAAAAACTAAACAGCATGTGGGTTATGTTGTATTTTTCTACGGCTGTATAAAAATTGGCACTCATTTCATTAGAGTACATTGTTATCAATAATCTGCTCTGGATCGTGTAATTTAGTATTGTTATAGGTATCTGTACCTGAAAGCCCCGCTCTAATGTCGCTTCAGAAAAACAAAGTCTTGTGTACTACTCTTCCTACAGTAAAGCTAACCAGTTATGGTCAGGTTTTAGATCTAGACATCTTTGTACTCATATATTTATACATAAATAAGCCTATTTATGCTTTTCGTGAGGCGAATAAAACCTATTATTTTACAGAATTCACTTTTTGTTGCCACATTTATAGTATTAAGAGTTGGTAACAGAGATCTCACTAGTACTAGAATTATGTGAGAATCATATAAAAATTTGAGGGTTGCCTGAGGACTGTTTTGTAATATGTTTATTATAAACGAAATATATAAAGTATAGCTTTCCGAGTGCATCAGCACGTAATCATTATGATTTTGCAATAATTAGTATAGCAAGCTCTTTGTAATCTCTATCCCTACCATATTCCTCCAATCTACGTACCGTGATGTGTTTTGCGCTGCAGAAAACAAAACATGCAAATGTTAGGCTTCTATTCAATTTATCAATTATGTCTGTTTATTCAATCAAACCTGAATTGAGCATTGCAGGATGGGATGAGTCAGACAAATTTGTCAAAGTTTACATCACGCTTCAAGGAGTTCAAAACGTGGATCCTTCCAATATTCAGCATAGCTTTACAAAGAAGTATGTAGTACTATGTTTATGTTGTATGTTGTTTCAAAAGATTTATTTTTTTATTTATGGAAGTATGGTTCATTAACGTTTTTAGTGGTTATGATATAATGGTGTCTGATTTTGGCGGAAAGAATTACGTTGTCACCATGAAAGGACTTCGTGATGAGATTGTACCAGAGAGTAGTCAAATTAAAGTAAGTTGATTAATTAATTGATTTTTACTTAAACATACAAATAGTGATAAGATATGCTTCGCCTGGTGGTAAGATAAGATGACATAAGCTTTGGTGTTGGTCAATCTCTTTTATGGGATGCGCCTACGCATGCGTGTTCAACGTGATATCGTGGAGCTGGTTGAATGTGAGCCTGGTCTCAGATTTTTCTAGTATCAATTCACTAACCCTGGGGGAATGTTGGGCTTGGTGGACCTGACAGGCGGCCGCAATCCTAATTCGGGCCTGCGTGTCATTATGGTACCACTGTGCCATCTTATAAGTAGTGGTAATGGATGATAATAATGGTTATCTGAGATTTGACATCTCGCCGAACATCTTTCAATGTTGGATTGGTTAAAAAGCGAGAAAGTCCAATGAGTGATGTTTAACTAGAAGAGTGAATCATTGGAAATCAGAATGTTTCAATCATCTGTGTATGCATAGACAACGTGAATGTTTAAGTATTTCAATATATAATAGTTACATTAAGTGTTACTCAATATACAGTGCTTCAAATACTTGTGTAGATATTCATCGTATTACAGCAAAAGGTTGATATGCTCCTTGTGATGATGAAGAAAAAAACCGAAGGGAAGAAATGGGAACAGTTGACTAAGCTGGAGTACGACGAAAAGCAAAAGAGGTAGAATAGATTTCTTTTTTCACATAGAAGCCTTGCCTAGCGAAGTAGTTGATGACGCTGATGAGGCTTGAAAAGTTTCTAATACAGTTTTTTCTTCTTTTTCACCAATTCATGTATTAATACAATATTAATACATATGCACTAGATGCGACATTGACAGTTGTTAAGTCATGGTCGCGCTAACAGTGACATATGTCGAAAGCCACCAAATAAATCAAAGATGCATTCAATTAGCTCTCCGCTCAATGTGTCAGAATAAGATAAACATGACTCGATCAATTTCTGGGTTTCCATGCTGCCATGTTATTTCGAAGAAGCTAAAAATGTTCGTTTTCTAGGAAACCAAAGTTTGACGATAAATCAATGGAGGATGATCCACAAGCCTCATTAATGAACATGATGAAGCAAATGTATGAAGAAGGTGATGACGAGATGAAGCGCACAATAAGAAAAGCATGGCATGAAGGTCAGAGCAAGAAAAACACGGCTGATATATCATCTATGTCAGGCATGGACGACATATGAACATCGTTTCATTTCCCAAACATTACTTTTGATAATCAGGTGGAAATGCTTCAATTTCTATTGTGTTTTCTGTGTGCGTCAATTTCTCTTGTTTTCTCTGCATTATTTTTATAAAAGTGGAATGATCAACATTCATGATTCATAATAATTCATTCTTAACTCAAAGTATCTACTTTGCGTTTATTTCCTCTTTGCTCTCAAATATTTTTTGGCGCTTATATCGTCCACTTTTTTAGAATGAAGAAAGTTGGTACTTTTATGTTCCAACCGGTCTCAGCTACCATCCAATTCAATTTAATAGAGCTTTTATATTTGAATAAATATAGTCTTGTCATTATAAAGATTATTGTTAGTAGTAGATCGTAATTCATTGTTTACTAAATCGGAATAATCTTGTGGAGATGATGTCGATTGTTCTGCAGTTCAAAATACCTATGTGCCTGTAGTAGATCTTACATATGCGGAAGATGCTTATCCAAAGAAAAGTAATTGTTTCTGTGACAATTCTGTTGCGACTTCATCTAATGTTTGAATAAGTTTTTTTCGGGTGTGCTGCTATTTGTTTGAGGATTTGGGTTTGACTATAGAAATTCTTAGATTATACTCGATGGCTTCAGCTGAGATGTGTATTCATACAATAGTTCACGGAAAAGTATGAAAAAAGGGTTCGAAATCTGGATATGAGAATATTATAAATGATTCTTTTGAAGAATTTTAGTCTAAAAATATTTTCAGCTTGCTTCCTAATAAACAGGAATGTAGTAAGATCACGTTTTACAAGAGGGGAGCTTGTGAACTTGGTGGTTGGTAATCTTAGTAGTTTAAGATGAGGTAAAATTAGATGAACCTTGGAGTTGGTTGCTCCTTTGTGGCGGGGTGGGCAGACGCATTCGTGTTCAACGTGATACCGTTAAGGTGGTCAAATGTGATCCAGTCCATAGTGTGGCTTGAGTTGATCACCAAGCCAGAGCGACTTATCTTACCCAGCTTTCCTAGCTACCATCTAACGGATGGCAAGCCTGATAGGACTGGAGAGCGGTGCCACTGGGCTCCCCCAACAGTTTATTCAATATGAGAATGTATTAATGAAGAAGAATACTATGGATAAGAGCTGTTGTAGTAGAAATTGAAGTTAACAGCAAGTTAATACATTGTTAGATTTTTCCTCAGAATACTGCTTGATGGCGACATACGCATATTGAGTGCTATATGAGTGCTGATATTACGTCGTAGAAGATTAACTCAACTTCAATTAATGAAAAATGGTAGGCATACATGGGGTGTCTGTTACTCTTACATTACACGCGACATATTTATAAACATTTATAAAACAATTGCTCTAAGCTGCGTAAATCACGTGCATCGGTGTGGAAAAGATGATTGAGAATGATTGCTCCGAGGTTATAGTTCAACAAACTGATAATGTATTAGGGGTCATCTGAGGTGGAACCTTCAGCATTATTTGCACATATAGTGCACGGAGATCAGGAAAACAAAAATAAGTAGGTCTTATTAGACCTGTTGGAATGGACAGTATGTGTTAGATGTGCATGGAAGGTAATGAGACAAGACGCATAATTTCGTAGTGCAATGAAATGGCTGCAGATATTTTGCAATGTTCATTGTAGAGATTCTGTTCTTATAAAGAGTGCTTCGACGGCAATTTGTATTAGAATCCAATAAGTTAATTGTATAGTATTGCTTCAGGCTTATATATCAGGATTTTGTGTTTGCGTACTAATAGTGAACGATTTTATATATTCGCAATATTAAAGTATTCGCTAGACAGTAAAAGCATGCTAGAAATGTGTTGAAATACACATCACCTGGGTTCCCGTTGATTATCGATAGTGTCGAGCGGACATCAGTGAAACTTAGATTTCCTCCTATCACACGAATAAAACACGCGAAGCTAGTCCAATTAATTTTTTTTCGCTGTAGGGATCACTGCGGCATCATAATTCCTTCCCAGAGTCTTTATGAAGAGTTCTGGCCATCGTGCTGGTAGTCTTCTGCAGTGCATTTGATGTTCAGTGGGGTCCAGTCACTCATAGCTCGTGTCCACTGGCCATCATTCATACGTTTCACGTGTCCGGTCCAAAAATCTTCGATAGCTTAGCTTGTGCGGCGCCTTCTCTGATTTTTCATCGTTGACATATTTCAGGATTTCGTATTCCTTCTTTCTTTCACTGCGTTGCGCTGAACAGTGATCATTCATGCTGCTTTTGTAATGTCCAAGTTTCCGAGGCATACATTAAAGCAAGAAGAACTGTCGTGTCAGAAATGTGATCTCGAAACTTTGTCTTCTTTGTTCTTTTCACTATGTCCTCGATGCTTTTATATGTTCTCAAAGCCGCTGTTTTCAAACTGGTAAGCTTTGGTGCTATGTCGTTCATCGCTTTCATTTCATGACCTAGATACGCATAGCTCGAACACTCTGAGAAGTTCTTTTCGTTGAGCTTAAGTTTTGCATAAATATCATATCCGTTGTTCATAAACACCGTCTTGTTGAGGTTTAGAACAAATCAAGTTTTTCCACAAGCACTGTTGAAGTCGGCTAACGTTTGCTTCGTTTGCTTGATAAATGCTGTAATGAATACGATATCATGGGCAAAACGGGGATGGTGAAGTTACTGACCGTCGATTTTCATTTCCGTATCATCTCTTCAAAATTTCCGTAAGATGTTCTCAAGACTGTGAATAGCTTTGGCAAACTAGTGTCGCCTTGTCTAACCCCTGTTTTTACTTTGATGATGATATCGTTAGATAACGAGGTAATATTTGTCCGTAATCCATGTATGATTCACAAAGAAGTTTGATGTGAGGAATGAGAAACGCATAGTTAGTCATTGCTTAATTACCGCTTTTGTCTCAAAAGCTTTTCGAGATCAGTGAAAGTGAGACATAGCGGCTTCTTATACTTTTGTGATATTTCCACGAGTCTTGTGATTGTGTGAATTTGGCCCAGCATGCTAAACCTTTTCAAAACCCTGCTTTGCTCATGTGGCCGTTCATCGTCTAATGCACTGCCAATCCTATTAAGGATGACTAACATGAAAAGCTTATAGACGTCTGACAACGGTCAGATTGTGTGATAATTACCAATGTCGTGCGCATATCAATTTTTGAACGATAGCACGGTCCTGGTAGCTTTTTATTGGTTCGTAACTTTGTATTCTGACAGGTAGCGTGAAAGGTGTCGAGCTAGTGTCTTACTGAGAAGTGTGCGGTAGATACTTCACATTGTCTGGTCTCATTCTGTCTGACCGAAGCGCTGCACGACTTCTTACCGACAAAATGGTATTATAGCAAATACTGCTACTATCCACTCCATTCTAACCCTTCTGTCACCTGTCACTACAATGAATATCATATCACTCTGGTAGGATCAATCTATAAAAGCATAACTCCACTGCACCACACTTCACTTTTGTTCCTTTTGGACATTCTGCTCCTTCTGCTCTTTTGCCTACAACCTTTTGGTCCTTGACTTTGTACTTCGACGACGTCTTGGACTTGGACTGTGACTTTTCTCCAGTCATACTTCCATCGACAAACCCCTCGACATATCTCGCTCTTCACTTCCTCTTAGGGAGGTCCATTTTCATAAACACAAACGACGGATTATAGAAGAGAGGACTTTCGAGAGATCACAATCACCTTTCCTCTTATTACGCGGAGTTAGAAAAACGTAGCTATTGAAAAATCCCAACAAAAATCGTGGATGATTTTCTCCATTGTTTTTTGAAGTGGTAGGTTTCTGATTTTGCTGCGAAGTCATTTTGCTCTTATGAACGATGAAGCATCAGCGTGCGATGCGAATGGTCTTGTTGGCCTCAAATACTTCACTCATCACTTGTGTTCTCCTTTCTTTGAGCGTTGCTTCCATCACTTATCTGGAGCGTTTCACAAGTTCGAACATTATTCCTGTGGCTTTAGTTGATCTACGTTGTTGCAAAAACTTTAGAGTTCTCGAAAACAAGCGTCTTTTAGTAATTTTCAAAATATCGACATTTTTTGCACTTCTATGAACGTGCTGAGTTGCCCGATAATATTAGTTCTTGATGTTGTCAATATCTGTATTCATTCAAAGGCTAGCCTAAGAATTGCGGAAATCTCATTCTATTTTAGTCTTAGGATTTCGTCGCTGCGAAATTGTAGTTTTCTCTCTATTGCGCGCGAAGGAAATTTTGGCACGAAAGAGCCAACTAAGATCCCGTATATTAAAACAACAACGACATCCTTTTCTACAGTGACGTGGTTTCCTTCGTTATGATGCCTTTCACTAGCACACTCTCACGTCCATCGTATGGATAAAGGTTTTTGAAATTGTGAGTTACCATGGATTATCTCGTTTGTCGTGATACATTCTGATAGCCACTCTGAAGAATCCAATTTGCAACTATAACGTACCTCTATTTCATTACCTAGTTACAGAGCAGCGGAGAACCGCGATGATGACTACTTCATAAGGGTGTTTACACCTTGACAGAATAGCATCTATCAGAGGAAAAACATTGATGCTCATTATTTCATAGCATGCAGTGAACTCGAATATGTGTTTCATCCACTAATATCATTTTGTTTTCAAAGTTTCGGTGTCAATAATTACAATCCTATACAACTAAATGGATAAAAAGAGGGTTAGTCTATAAAATCACAAATTTTACATCTTAGGCAAATGAATAAGTTTACGTACGTTCTATGTTTGTCAAATTAACATGAGATAGCACATCCTTGTTGTGTATCAATTGGCAAGATCTCGTTGTTAAATTGCTTTGACTGGTATTACCTCGTATGTCAGGACGAGATGTATGCTCGCTCAATCACTTACACGGAATAGTTGATATTCATTCGAAGTGTTAAGTGAAATTTGCGAGGCTTTCTTACTGTTTACTCAAATTAAAAAAAGGAATCATTGTTTCATACATGACAATAAGAACATGCGGGTTTGAGGGTGATTATGAAGCATGAGGAAATTTATTTTTTAGATGCTGACAAATTGGTCTTTGTTCCTTCATTGCAAGGAAAGTGTAAAGGTTGCACTATTGAGAGTTCTACACTGTATGATCATAATTAAATTTCATTCAAAATATCGCGCTCTTTTTGATACTTATTCCAATTCCTCAATCGTGAGTTTTAAGCTATTTGAATGTCATTGCTAAATATGGATATGCAGCCTGTTAAATTTCTCATTGGGTTAACAATTGAAAAATTTGATTTGGACGAATAAGAAGTAATTTTTATGCTTTCTACATAAAAACACATTTTGACTAAAACTATACCGCGGTGCGCATGAGAAGAGACCTATTAGGGGCTAGCAACTTTTGGGATTCGTAGCGAAATCTGATGGTTTGTCATTCACTTTTGTGTTTCGTAATAACTGTCCTAGAATCTCTGTTTCTAAGTTGAGCAGCGCTTCTCCATCCTCATCGAATAAGACGAAGCGAAGTTTAATCCATGAGTCCGGTAATCGCTTTGTGAATATCTAAACATACGAGCTGTGTAGTACCAATTTAGAAATGAGGACACAGATTAGCAGTATAAGTCAAACTGATTGAAGTAGTCTTGTTCTGTGTGCGCTATAATGTAAAAAGAATGGTAATTAGCGCTGCTGGATCGCGTTGAAGCAGAAGTATATTTACGGAATCCTATTATCATATCTGTGGGCGCAGTGGCTCAGCGGTGGAGGTTCTGCAGTAGCACGCCTGCCCGAATCAGTACGCGGCCGGCCCCCTGGCCTTCCAACCTCGCCATCCCTCCTGGGTCGGTGAACTGGTACCAGAGAAATCTTGGTAAGATAACTGGCACTGACTCGGTGAAGAGTGGCCAACTGAAGTCACTGTATAGACCAGGCTCGTATTCAACCACCTACACCATATCACGTTGAACACGACTGTGTGGGTGCATCCCGCAACTGGTAAGGTCAGGGTTTAAGTTTATCTTATCTTATCTTATAGATATAAACCTTATAGAATATCTTATAGGAGTTTGTCTTATTGCTTATATAATAGTGCTAGAGCGCTTTATTCTCCATACTTTAATAAATAGTTCATTCTAGTGTGAGGAAAGATTACTAAACAAGGAACAAACATTCTCATGAACATCCTTTTCTGCAAGTTTAAGTTGAGGCCAATTTCTCCATAAGCACTGTCGGTGTTGGCTAACATTTGTTTCGCTTGCGCGATGTTTGGTGTAATGAATACTAGGACATCGGCGAAGCGACGATAGTGAAGTTGCCGACCGTCGATTTTTACGCCCATATCGTCCCATTCTAATTTTCGCATTATTCTCAAGAGAGACTGTGAACAATTCTAGCGAAATAATATTGCCTTATCGAACCCCTCTCTAAATGTTAATGATGGTGTCTTTATAGAACGGGGTAATAATTTTGATATAGCTTATAGGAATCTTGATATACGGAGTTCGAAGCGCTTGATTTGCCAAGGTTTCCATGATTGCTTCTGTCTCAATAAAATCGAAAGCTTTCTTTAGATCGATGAAAGTGAGACAAAGTGGTTTCTTATACTCTCGTGATACTTCTATGAGTCTTGTGATTGTGTGAATATGGGTCCACCGTACTAAAACGTTTTTGAAACTCTGCTTGCCCACATGGCTGCTCTCCGTCTAATCTTCTGCCAATCCGTAGGATGATACGTTTGGAAACTTTATACACGACTGACAACAGCCGGATTACACGAGAATTCCAATATCATAAACGTCTCCCTTTTTGTGCAGCAACACGGTTCTGCTAGTTTTCCATTGACTTGGAACTTTGCATTCGAACAGGTAGCGTGTGAAGAGTCAAGCCAGTGTTTTAATAAGAATTGGCGGTAGATTCTTCAGATGTCCTAGTCTAATCCTGTCTAGCCCGGAAGCTGTACGATTTCTTACCGACGAAATTGCATGTCGGATTTCGGAAAGAAGAACGTTTGGATCAACATAATTGTACTTCCTCTCTTTACATGGAAATAGACGGACGTGGCTACCGAAGAGATTGATAATAATATCTATAATGGTATAATATCTATTAAAATATTCTAACAATTAATCGACTATCGTATTATTTAAAAGTTATTCTGCTTATCTGATGATGGTAAGTTGATTGCGAAACTTTTCTACTCATGCAGAACTCAATGCCGCGTCTACAGATGTAGTCTACTGTGCATACCGATTGAACTGCCGAGACGATCGATTTGCGATCACTTAATGCTTCATTTGTAATTTATGCTTTCAAGTGAATATCTTATCAGCACTCGTCCGTAAACTGGTTTGACTGGGTGGGTATGACAGATTAATTTGCTTTCTTTGGATTTGTATGAATGAATATATCATCTCGATTCCAATTGATTATCAAAAAAATCGATCAAGAGTCATTAAACCATTCATGTCTTCCTATCGTTCGCAAAGCCTATGTCGAAAAATCGACCAATCTAAAGTAACTAGTTATTTGCTTATTGGCATCATGTGCCAGTAGGACATACGATAATTGACCTTCTGGCAGCATAAACAACCGTTGCTTGATAATCATAACCCCTAATTGTAATTTACACATTCTCTTTGAAGAGGACTCCCGCAAAGGGCCGCAGTAAATAATCTGGACCATGTCTTCTGGAAACGCCCATTCCCCGAACGTATAAATACGGCTTCAACAAAAGACCACTGCTCAATTGGATAGTTTCTTTGCTTACACTTCCTC
>KN716400.1:158309-169634 GCA_000816705.1 Dictyocaulus viviparus
ACTATAGATTAGGGGTTTTCTTTTGCAAGGTTAGCGATAGTGTTTGATTGAGTGGATGACACAATTGACATAGACTTTCTAAGGTTCTGAAGAGGGCGATTCAGCCGAAGCGTTTACCTGTCTCTGTATTGTATTGTCTTTTCAATAAAATACTGCTTACCAACTTCGAGTATCGCTAAACAAGGTTACAACCAAGATATTCATGTTGATCCGTTATATAAACTGCGTAGATTTTCCATTTATTCCTTGTAATAATGATAAAATATAAGATTTTCCTATATGAAGATTTGTATGGGAAAAAATCTGCGTACATTGATCGCTGTAAGACATTTGAACTACCAGTAGTCGATCGCTTCGTATCTCATGCTAGTAGAAAAATTTTAAGCGCTATTCAGTTGAAGTTCCGTGCAATTAAAATAAAAAAGCCGCTAGGCTTTGTTGATTTAAACGAAGTCAAAAGTGAAAAAGTGAGTTTTTCGATCGAAATCGATACTTTCCAAGCTCATAAAAAAATTGGTAGATATTTTTTCTTCTAATGAAATAGTTCTTAACATCTTCTATTCTGAGATGTCAAAAGCATGGCCGTATACTCGTCACCACATCATGTTTGCTATGATATCCCTTGCTTGAAATTAAATTGTGTGCATATCAAAAAAAATTCTAGAGATTCTACCTCAAGTTCAGTGCAGCGAAATTATTTAATACGAATATTGTCGTGGCGTGTACATAGTATATGTATCGATTGTTCGTTATATTTCGCTCGTGCACTTTTTTTGTAAATCGGAATTATAACGCTATTAATTGAACGTGGGCATATTCAAAACGTTGGCAACTGTATAGCTCATAGTTATCTGGCTTGACATAAGTGAAGTGACTTCAGCGTTCTTATATTGAAACGAAGATTTTTTTCTGCACAAAACCTTGTATTTTGTTAGGTTTAGCAAATTGTATGCCTTTGGCAATTCATTTGAAATGTGTTTATGAGAAAATCTTCATACTGTAAACATCAAGAATTGTTTTGCTTTTTTTGAACTGTCATCAGAGTTGTTTTCTTGGCATTATAGTTATTTCAAGAACATTCTTCAATTACTTCATAAAGCCTAATTTCGTTCAGCACGACAGCGATATTGTTCCCCCATCGTTATTAAAGTCCATTCCTTAGTAGTGGCTTACAGAAAAGGTTACTTAATAGTTGCCTAGCAGTTGTTTAAATATATGAATCTGCTCTGCTTCCCCTATTTCAAAGCAGCAAGATTTCTTGGTTCTTCTTCAGAAGAAGTTAAACACTTCTGCTATTATAACTTTCGTCATCGCAATTTGTATTGGTCTAAGAGAAGTCTATTCTTGAATATCATTATTACCTCTATATGGCATCTCATTCCTTGGTATGAAACTTCTATTTCGTATCGTTATCTTTGAGGAACACTGAGGGCTGTATTCTTTTAGTGTAGTCGTTTTGAATTATATTTTTAGTGGGATAATCTCAGTTCTGGGATAACGCAAGGTTTCTAGGAAGTCGTACAAAAATTTCTTTGGAAAATACTATAAAGCAGTGTGCATTGTGGAAAATTTAAAATGATCTCGTCTAGAAAGAAAAGCACTAACAACTGCAATATCGGCTTCAGACCTGTAGGGCAATGCTTATGTGTTTCTCATCTCGAAGATAACTGATAGTGCTAAAGAGCCGAAAAAGCTATGCATTTCAAAAAATCCTGCAAGAGTGCTAAAAGGCGCCGTCAAAAAATTGACGTAAAAAGAAATTAACTACAACTATTTAAATCTCATTAGTGATATTTTGAATGAGAATTATTGCTACGGACTATAATTTTAAACTCATCACTGCTCTGAATGAACGTTAGTTCTTAATGAGGTAAATGAGTGGATTCGTTCTACTAACGTCTAGCATCGACATTTGTTGGAGTGTTAGCTGTCATGTCAGCCCGAAATACGTCTACTTCAATTGCTTTTCCTATTGAATGTTTCAGTTGACAGCTCGTCCTTCCGTATCCTCCTAAATAACACTTATGCAGTGGTTATTTTATTGTAATATTCAGTCTAACGTCAGCTAAGTTTATAATATTAAATATTTTATCACTACTGATTCGTCCAAAATTATCAAATGAAGATATCATGCAGATGTTTATTATTGATTAGTCTATCACTGGATGCTAGTGCTAAAAATGGATGTGGGAATATCGCAGCAGTATCAAACAAAATACACATAAATCTCAAAATCATGGAAGGAAATTGAAAATCGCATTCTTAGGATTTTTTACTACGTTCTGAAGAAGAGTGTGTGAACATCGAATGGTCGTTGTTCTAGACGCTTTTCACTGCTAAATGATACGTTTAGTGAATAAAGAAATTGCAAAGAAGTGTGAGATCAAGCCCGAGCAGAAGTATTTGACGAAAAGGATAGTTTTCATATATGAGTATTTAGCTTACGTTTTGATTTATTCATCTTCACATATCATTAACAATAATCATCTAAAATGGATCTCATGCTGAATGCGTGAGTTGCTCAACAACTCACGCATAAATTGCTTCTGTTATAGAAAGACAAACGTTCAAAAAGACGTAAATTCTTATTTGCTTTGAAATTATTTGTGTTCTTCCATGATGTGATCACAGATATTGGGCCATTACTATTTAATGACAACTATGCCATTATATTCTCTAGAAGAACTCCAATCTTTTACCATTTATTTACTACTAGTACTTCTTTTAGTTACCAATGTTATATGAAAAATAGAATTTGGCTTTGATCAATCCCTGTTACGGGATGCGCCTACGCATTCGTGCTCGACGTGATGTCATGGAGTTGATAGAATGCGAGCATGGTCATAGACCGGTTGACCACAATGGCTCAAGTTAATCACTCTTTACCAAGTCAATGCTGCTCATCCAAATTCAAATTTCTCTGGTAACAATTTACCGATTCCTCAGGGAAGGCGGGCTCGGTAGACCTAGGGGTTACCCCGAAGTTGATTCGGGCTTGTGTATCACCATGGCACCTCCTCTACTGCGCCTTCAGTCAACAATATCACTACAGTATATTTTATTACTGAGATATTCCTAAATAGTTCCAATTATTTTCTTTCACCATTATACATGGCGAAATTTTTCAAGCAATCACCTCTACACTTTGTTTTCTGTCAATTCTGAGTTAATTTTTGAGTTGGAAATCTAGTCATAATTTGTATAGAGGACTAATGAAAGTCGATTGATACTTATAATTCATACCTGTTAATTTTGTGGGGTCGCTTAGTGGGTAGTTGGAAATGTCGTAGTGATACACAGGCTCGACAAGGTATATGCGGGTTTGCCTCCGATCCCTCGCAAACCAACCATCCAATATTTTTCGGACATTTTGTACAGTATTCTATTAGTTATTATTCTAGAACTTCTTTTGTGTGCTGAAGCATCAATCAGAGTGTTTGGAAAATGGAAAGAAACGAAAAGGATTGAATAATTTATTCCAGTGTCATAAAGAAAATCACTTATAATTTCGCTAATCACCATCAAATCGCTATTGCAGTTGTGGAGTCTTTAATTGTTTCTATTCTTTTTTGTTGCTTACCACAGCTTATATAAGCTTTTAGTCCTTAGTGTTTCTTGAGCGATGAAGCATTAAAGTAGCGAATTTCAATGATTCGTCACTATCGTGTTGACTCGAGATCGGAAATATTCTCAGAATAAGTAATACACTCATTCAATTTAACAAAAAGCAAACTGTGAGGTTTTTCGATGTGTTTTTGTCGATTGTACTCCGAGAAATAAAGCTTCAATTCTATGAACATATTAGTGGTTTTTCCACTACATTTCTACGTTGTGTGCTTATATCACATTCATAATAATCATCTCTGCTTGAGTGAGGGCTATTACTCCAACCTGCCCTATGTCTCATTCATGGCATATAGTTTTTTCTTCTTTGAAATTCGCTCATAGTTGATTCGCTTCGCGCAACGAGAACGACAATTTTATCTTCTATTCCTTCGACGTTTTTATATTGCGATCATATTGATTATCGGAAATATTTCACGATTTATCAGTTATCTGTTCAGGACACATTTTATCATAAAGTTGTGGCTTAGAAAAAATAAGCCGTTCATGCAGCAATCACAAAATTTGGACAGAGAAAACATCTTTAAAGCGAAATCAGTTTTTGTGATTCCAACAAATCGTATCGTAACAGGATTTATTTGTGTCGAATAGAATCGGTTTATATCGGTTTCAGAGAAGGAAAAGCTGATTGAAAGAATACACTAGTATTAAATATCATCAAAATCGTTAAAAGCGTTTATTAGTATCGGTATCGCTTTACAGTTCGTTTTTGTTTCGTCAACAGAATTTGTGAAGTCGTTCGACTTCAAGATGTCAAGCAAGACTTTCAGAATTTGAGAAATCGTTGAAGCCGAATGTGAAATGATTGTTATATTTTATATGAGATCTCTCTTGAATTTATTCTGAACAAATCTACTTTCTAGATTTGTTAGCAGATATCTACTATTTCGTGCATAACATTAAACCACTTGCGATGTTGTTCTCCTAATAATGAATAATAGCAGAGGCAGTGTAACTTTGAAATCCCTTACTAGCAGCGTGCTGCAGTTTTCGTTGAACATTGTTAAAAGTGATAACGTCCATAGTGAAATAATCAAGAAATCATATCCATCCTTGCCATGCATTCTTTCATTCATTTTTCTAATGTTTTTTTTTTCGTTTACAAACTTCTACATTTCACGTAGGATTTAGCATTTGAAACAAAAACGCTGTTCGACTTGGTGTTGAAATCATCAGAATTTTCTGAGCTTTTTCTTCCTCGAAATGTGCAACTATTCAGGGCATTGAAAACACGAAAGTGTAATTACTTGATCAATGAAAGTGTGTGAGATTTGCATTTTCAATATATCCCTCGTGATATTTTTAACATTACAAGTTGTCATTTATTATTATTACTTCACTTCTATCATAAATTTCGAGAGATAACACAATTGTTAAATATACCTGAATAATGGACCTTTCCAGCATGCTTGTCGATGTGTATTACTGGAAATCCGAATGAAATGATCTCGCAAGAGTATCGTTATACTTTCAGATTACGGAGGAGACGAACAAGATTTTCGCTTAGATCGTCTATATTTTTCAGTTTTATCACAACAACTGAGGAAATTTTGTTGACGTTGTTTGTTGAGTTGGTAAACTCAATAGCATTCTTTCTTTCTACCGCACTGCCGACTTGTTATATCTCTTAATCTTCGCGCTAAGTGGCTGCGTTATTGGCTTTCCAAAGTTTCATTCGACTGAAGCCAGTTTACGCACATCAACTATGTTGCCATCATTCATAATGAAGCGCCATTTTTAATGTCATTATTTCTATGGAGATGATAAAACTAGCATAAAAAAAATCTATTATAATCCTTCCGTTAAAATTTCATCAGTGTGTTTTTATTGATAAAAATCTATTTGTCTCACTACTACTTATCGTCTAGTTGTCTGTTTACGATCGTCAGGACCTTGTTATTACCAAAATCGCAGTGCTAAAGCATAAATGAAACATTTCATCATAAATGAAAACAGAAGAATGCATAGGTTCCATTTCTTTCACATTTAATGACATAATTTCTTCTGTTCTTTCGTTGACTAATTACGAACTGTTCTGGGATAGAAGCTTCTAGCGTCAAACTGTTTCATCCAGGCCGTAGACTTTTCCTCAATGCCAAAATGTCATGCCCAGCGGGAAGCTCTACCATTCCAGCGAGGCTTCCAAGCTGAGGACAAGTTCGAGAATTTCCTATTAGCACATCAATGTTTAACTATTTGTAGACTTATATCAGGTGTCCGCCGTTATGATGAGAAATAAAGTTAGCTTATAAGATGATGAAGACTTTAAGGGCAATATTTAACCTCTTAGATGTTTCTCTACTAATCTTTATATGTTTACTTTTTTCCAATTGCAACGAAGTGATTTACATGTAATAAGTGACATTTAGCTATATCGAAATATAGACGGAAACGTTTCTGCTGAGGTTTCAGAAAATCTTCCTTATTTTTCATATATGGCTTCTTTTGTTGAATTTTCAGATCGTGCTTAATTCTTAATTGATTTCTTGTTCAGTTTTTTAAAAGCGTATTGTTTGACCGTAACCATATTTTTTTCACATTAAATTTACAATGCAGCGTTCTGCTAGAAAGCAACACACATTGGTATGATATTCATTGTTTTTTCAAGTATCACCATTATATCAAATTGTTATTTTGTTAGATTAGTGTACGCAAAACGAATGGAGGTTCACTAGTGAATACTACATGAATTGTAATCCCAATCTGGATAAGACGCGAAAGAAAATATCTGAAAGCTATCGTCGATTGTGTTAAGTGCGCCAATGTCTATTTATCAGCGCCTCCGAGTATCCCAAGAGAGAGTCTAGTGATTCGTCATTGCAGTCGTATGCACGATTGTCACAGGAGGTTTGTGAAAAATGTTCATCTCATCGAACTCGCCACTAACAATTTAAGCACGTGCCCAGCACTAGAAGAACAGTCTACTTCCTTTTGTCATACTTCTCTATATTTTTATGATTTAAGATCATTCTATTTATAATTGAATGAAGACCTACTGACAGAAATATAAGGTTGTGTCATATCACATATTGAATGAAGTTCATTTTGGGCTATGTTTCTGTCTATTTCTACGAAGCATTCGAACATATCAGCGTTCATGACGAGTTGGAAAATGAAACTTTCTCGGAACTGAATTTGGTCTGGTTGAAAGGGACTCGTTCTCAGAGCAGTTTATTCTAATCAACAAGTCAAGCAGCTGAATATAACAATTCTGTTTGAGCAGTGATTTATTCGATGAGATTTCAACAACGCGGACAATATTAAAGTCAATATAGGAAAATAAGCAATATAGTTGTTCGACCATTCGTATCTAATGATGTCGCTGTAAGAATTTTTTCACACGTTCATTTTGAGTACATTGGAAATTGAAACACACAAACATGCTTACATTGACCGCCAGAGAAGACAACAAGGCTTTAACAATGCTAGTATTCGAAACCGTACGTAGTCGTGACGTGAAATTGATGTGAAGTACGTAGCAGAGGTCTTTAATATATAACTAAGGATCTGCTTGTAGGATGTGCAAAAGACAAATGACATTAACGTGGTAAATAAGCAGTAAATATTATTGAAAGGTGAAGTATAGCGTTTGTTTATTCTACGCTGATAAAATCAGTGATGATTCTCAAGTTTAAAGTGATCGAACGTCTACGATAGGTAATGAATGGCGAAGTCAACAGACAACAATGAGCTGTCAGTTAAGTTTATGAGAATTAATACTGATTGGATATGCAGATGTGCCTTTATGCAAACTGCTTATACGAAAATCATGCACATAAATAGCAATGAATTTTTCGCAATGGGTGGGAGTTAGGTGACTATAGTTTGGAAGCTGGCTGTCAGTTAGCTTAATCGAAGTATAAATATAAAAGTTTTGTCAGACGGCTGTCGTCTACTACTATAAATTTTGCCAGGTTTTATTTATTATGGATAATTCTTGAGTATAAAGCGAGTATATAAGTAAATTCGATACCATTCCAAAAGAATAAGATGTCGCCGTTAATTATTTATCTTTTAATGAATATGGAAAAATGGAGATGCAATGTTAAATGATGTGTTTCAATCGGAATCAATTTGTACAGAGTATTCTGCTATTTTTGCTTCATGTTGCTCATTAATTAAGCTTATTGTTTAAGATTTGATCTCTTAAAGAGGATTTGTAAGAGTTAAAGAAATAGATATGAGGAATGACGAAGATATTTTTATAAGTTCGCGCTTGTTGAAAAAATTCATCGAATTATTCGATAACGAATGTTTTCCGACCTCAACGTAGTGGTACTCATCCGCTAATTTTCAAGAACATCGTGTGCTTCATTTTCTATTCATTGGACGTAGTTCTCAGTGATAAGGATTCGTTAACAGAATCAATAACAGTTGGTTTTATAATGTTGAGATGAGGTAGTTTGAATTTCCTCAGTTCATTGACCATTTCATATCCTATCAGTTTCTCAATGTATAAAGGAATTGAATTTTTCTATTCAATATATATTTAATCCAAAACATAATCAAAGAGGATACGAAGAAAAACATAAAGTAACGTTGTGGGCCGGTTCAATCTACTGGCATTCTGCCATTACCAGTTTCGTTCCTATTCATAATGTATTTCAGTCGTCATTTTTCAAGCAGATCAATTTGTTCATGATGTTCTACATAGCAAAGCCAACGACTTGATTATATTTGATAACGCATCTATTTGTTATGAATTTAATGTCTATGATTTTGATCGGCATTAGTTAGTTTCGATTAAATATTCCTTTTATACTTTCGAGGTGTTTAATATACGGTAATCGTTGTTGCACTTAGGAGAATTTAATTTTTGTTGAATATTAATTGTTGCAGTTGAAATATGTCGTGATGATTTTGGCTGTTGCTTTTCTCGTGATTCTACCAACCACTGGATACGCTTTTCTGTTCAATTCAGCGACGAATAATGCTCACTGCTACGAACTTGATCTCGAAAATTGTTTTCGTGATGCATTTCTGGTCAGCTTGTGATTATTCGTTTAATCAAATATTCAAAAGAAATCTCAAGAATTATGCAAATATGCTTAAAAAGCAACAATTTGTTCAAGCAGCAGAAAATATATAGAATTGCGCTATAGTATATCCAACGTTATAATTATGATCTTTGGATAGATATTCCTCATTACCTAACGCATAAAAATATAAAAGCCGATTTTAGGCAGCAATTCATTCACCCGTTCACGAACGACGATCCATACGGTCGACCTTCCTATCCACTAACGTCACAACCGTATTTGATAAAAGAAAATCCGGTATGCAATAGAGTTGCACTATTACTATTATTGTCAGTAGAAACTTTCATCTGAATACTTTTTTTCCCAACAACACTGCAAATAAAATAAATCAATGGTCAGCGTCAAGCTAATTATGCTGAATCTGCACTATTAAGGTCTCTTCTTCATTATATGGTAATTGAGCGTGAAATAATCACTAAAGTTCTTCTAGAATTTCTGATGTAATTAATTGTTCGTAGAAATGGAATGGAATACGCTGGTCAGCTGTTTTCTTGAGTTTAATCATACTTCGGATTCACTGTAAGCGTTTTGTAATTCACCCAAACTTGTGTGGCGTACGAAGTTTTTTGTCTTTCAAAAAAAACTTTGTTGATCTACGAGGTAGCTTCCATACAGTAGTGAATGGTGTTCGTGTTCGAGCGAGCATTAATTAGACACGTAGAAAAGTTTGCAAAAGAAATATAAAACATTTAGTTTTAGTTTATTCCCACTTTTTTTGTTATTTATAAGTTCTCGACAGAATGATCTTTTAACGAATTAAAAAACTCATCTGAAAATTGTAAATAATAGTTTATGTTCAATAAATGCTCAGAGACGCATTCTTGAAACAATAAGGCATACTAAGTAGGTATTTAACTTGTTGAACTTTCTCGAATTTAAGACCCAAGAAGAATAGTGACAAGCATCTTGTGGGAGTTGATGTTATGAACAGAACCTTAACCTCATTTCTTAGAAAGAAAAACTGCTGACAAATTACTTCTAGGAGAAGAGTTTCAACTAAGATCATTACTTAATAGTGATACTAATTTGTTAGATTCCTTGTCTCTACCGCTCTTATTCTCTAGTCTAATCGAAATTGAAATATTCCTTGTGCTAGATATTTTTTAAACTTCGATCGCTTCATTATGTATTTCAAAAGAATTCTTAATAGTACTATAAGTCGTGCTAACACTAGTAGAACACTAACTTTTTTTATCGCGTTTGATCTCTGTTCTATAAGTTCTCATTCTATAGATTCGCTATGCATCACAATCTTTCTGTAAAAACTTCGTGAAAAGCTTTGATCGTTGGACTTTTAGTCTCTTTCTATTGTGTATGATGTAATGGAAGTTGATCTCTTACAACTTGTATCCATGGTCGTCTTTCATATAAACCACGTGTCCTTTCCGTGTAATCATTGATAGCCGTGATGTATGGCTGTGTCCATGGTCTTTGATCGATGACGTATCTAAAACTTTGAGCTATTTGTTAGTGTTTGATATAAGAGACACGCTAAGCATCAATTTTGAGTCCGTCTCAAATTTCACACAGTGATCTTTTATCCTTTTAACGAAACATGCAAAAGCCGGGGTATAGTTCGAAGCAGAATGGAACGTGGTATCGAGAAGGTGGGGTCTGAATTTCATACTCGTTTTTCATTTAACCATATCTGCGAGGCACTGTGGTCAGTGTTGGAACAGTGTGAAGCTGCGATTTACAAACGTCTTAAGCTCAAACTCGAGTATTATCAAACTTTAATTAAGCAACGCATCGAAAATATTATACCAAAACTAATATATTGAGATTTAGTGAGATTAGCGGAAGCCATTGCATGAGGTTATAACTGTAAAATAAGACAATATTACCTGTCGAAACACAAAATATGGAACAATTTTTGATTAGCTGCGATTGAAAAGTATGAAGGGAGTGATTGCGGTGACCACTTAGGTAGTGGGCAAAGATTTCTAAATGTCGAAATATTGTCTTTTTCAATGTCTCTGCCAGTGGCTGTTTCAGATGCTGCAAGAGGGAATAGAGGCTGGATAGAGGTTTCAAAATGTTTTCCATTCAAATAGAATTTTATTTTGTTGCCTTAACGGATCAATGAATAAGTAACTACATAAAAAACTCCGTAATATGATGCTCTTTAAAAGCGCATTATCAAACTAGGAAATAGCAATTGCTTCTTAAAATAGGAAGGATTGCTATGTTATCAATGGGTCCATTGCCGGCTTTTGTCTCACTTTTTTGAGGTTGATAAAGGCGATACACCGTGATATCTAGAACTTTCGCGTATTTGTTTCTCGTTTAGTTTTCTGTCAATACTGATGAGAACGGCCGATATGGAAAGTTGACAGACAACAAATAGATTACATGGTAGTCATTGATGTCGTGAGCTTTTATCTTTTTTCCATCAACACATTTCTGCTAGCTTTCAATTGACCTTCATTATTGCGCTCTAACAAGTAGTATGGGGCGCAGTGGCTCAGTGGTGGAGGTGCCGCAGTGACACACCGGCCGATTCAGTTCGTGGTCTCCCCCCCCAGGCCTACCAAGCCCGCCATCCCTCCGGGGGCAGTAAATTGGTACCAGAGGAGTTCGGGCAAGATAACTGGCACTGACTTGGTGAAGAGTGGTCAACTCAATTCATGTATAGACCAGGCACGCATTCAACCACCTCCAC
>KN716401.1:33069-74089 GCA_000816705.1 Dictyocaulus viviparus
ATGTCCTCTGATCCATAAATGGTCATAATTTCGAAATGATCATAAAAGATCATAAGTTCGATATAATTCTATAAATGAACTTAGTCAACGAACGGAAAAAGGACATTATTTCCTCATACCGAAGTCTCCACCTCCTCCCTATATAAGCAAGTACGGTAAACATCTCCACACTCTCACTGATGACTCAACCCAATCTTCTTCCACCTTTGTCATTAAACTCGTTGTCGTTATATCATCATATTACAAATGTCGTACAATTGTTAGTGTTAATTCTACTGTGTTCTTGATTTATCGCTGTTGTATTCGCGATGTAATATTTTTGTGTTTTATTTAAATAAAGGTTTAATTACCCAAGTTTGAGGTGCAATAACTCAACTTTGGAGCAAACCTAACGGCTACCGAACTCCGAACCCGACTGAACTCACACAATCTATCGTTGTCAAGAAGATTGCAGACAACGGAAAACAGGCGTACAAGCAATGTTTCGAAAAGTGTTATGCACACGCAGGATTACGAGAAACCACTTTGTTCCACATTGAATATCAAGCTGTTAATTTAGTTATGAAGGAAATGATTACGAAACCACAGATTTCATAGATTTCTTCTGTTTAATCATTATAGGAAGTGCTATCTCGTGTATATTGATGACACATGATAAGGAGACATATCGATATCATGCTCAATAATCTATTGTTTGTGAATACTCAATGAACTTTGTTGTATAGTTGATATAATTCTGATCAGATGACATTTAACTGTGAAAATTAAATCACGATAAATGAAAATGGTGGTGATGAAATGAGCGCTTAGTAAGAAAGTAAATCGATGAAAGGCAAAGGTGCTATTAGGTGAGAAAACTCGCCCATAAAAACACGTGTACTGTCCAAATGCTGTGGTTTCTCACAAAAGCCCTGTTCTAGTGACATACACAACGTGAGCTTTTTCTCGACCTCTTCACCACCTCTGTGCGCAGACGGACTCAGAATAAAGGCGTTCGTGAGAATTGAATGCTTTTCTCACTAAACACACTTGACAACATACTGGTCATTCTAGAAAGTCAAGTCCCACTTTCTTCTCTCGACCTTCAATTTCAATCTAATTAATTACACCATATAATTAGTGTATAACTAATGACCGTTGCACTTCTTACTATCGTTACTCTCTTGAAATTTCATTTAATGATCCATCTGCAGAGAATACTCTCTCAAGAATTCTCTACTTTATCATTCAAATTGTACACAAAGGAGAGACGTATCAAATGCCATGCGGGTTTCTTATCTCTAAATAGTTATTATACTGATAGTTTAAAATGTAAGTAAGGGACAAATAAGAAAACGGAGAAAACCGTCCGATCAAGCATTTACAGAGAGACTACAAATATTTCCCGAATCAATGCCGATCTTTTTTGCAGAAGTTCCGTCTCTATCACAAGCACTGTTGATCATCGGCCAAACACAATGCTTTTTTTTTGTGCACGAAGCAAAAGCACAAGGACCCATAGGAAATTCTTCCAATTAGAGGTTTCTCCCACTACAGAAACTCGACTGGCTGCTGATCGTCTAGGATGATTAATTCCTACTTTCTTTCTTCAAACTTCAGTCTCAATTACGCAGTAAACGCATATTATTAATGATCATTGCAAACTTAATAGCTATGTCGCTCCATACTCTATGTATTATATTTACTCTCTTAAAATTTCACCTAACATTCCATATTCATCCTACCGTATTGTTCTCCACTTTTAAGCTTCAATACCATTTCGTTTATGCTTATTTGTTAAACCGAATGTATTTAATAGCAGACGCATCTTTTCTACACCTATAACACCACTTTCCTAATCATTGGATTACCAATTCTTGTATCGCATTCCTCCAATCAATCGTTGTTGTTTGATATTACATTATTCGACGATTTTGATTAAGGGTTGACTACCAAAATTGAGGTACAATAACTCAAATTTTTATAGCAAACCTCAAGACTACCTCAGGCCCTTTGAATATGGTGCATTGGCCGAGAATCAAACCAGATCTCATATATACTATCCTAATCATACCGTATTACTCCCCCTCATAACCAACACTTCTTTTAACCTTTCTATTTGACTAGTAGATATCGTCTTATTGTATAATTACAGTACCATCTTTTCCACTATGATAATCCCATGGTATCGATTCTTGTTGAATGAATTGATGAATTAATTAATGAACTGAATTAATGAATTCGATTATTAATTACTGTTGTACTCTTGACACATTATCGTTATGTTTTGTACAAATAAAGGTTTAAATACCTAAGTTTGTGGTACAATCACCATATGTTTAGAATAAGTCATACGGCTACCGAACATACTTGAACACCTACGTGCATACTCATGATGTTTTGCTATACAAGAACATCAGGAGAATTCCTTTATTATCAATATTCGGTCTTCCAAACTAGAAGCCCAAAGCAGAACGAATCACTCGCTTTTGCCATGACATTATTTCCGTTATTAGTTGAGTTTCACAATGTATGTGAAGATTTGAAATTTTAGTTGATGATCAAAAAAGCTGATAACAAAAAGTGAAAATATTGTTGATGCTCTAAACTTGCAAATATTTAGACGTCAGTATGATGATCGAATTAGTAAAACGGTTTGGCGCAAGGAATCGAACAGTTTGTGAAGTCCACGAAAGTATCGAAAATAGAGCATAGAAAACATAGAACACCGCTTTCTGGATTCACCAATTCGGCACCACGGTTCTTTCGGATTTGCCTTCTTAGTTCTGATCAATATGTAAGCAATATTAGGCAGTGTTATTAGGATTAATAGTAGAAGTGTAAAAGTCTTAATTATGGCATTGAATGCTAGTTTATTAATATTTTCTGATTAGTCACATTCTTTAAGTACAGATGATAGTGATAAACATTGGCGTCATCTTTTGAAGAGATGAGCCTTGATGTCATCGCAATACATATGGCTTGTTTCCGCTATAGTGATTTGTTGGGCATCACAATCCTCTTCGAGGACTTCGAAAAGCGGTCTGAACACCAGAATAATGGTTTTTTTTTTGCTTTTGTTAAGCATTTGTACTATTTCGTTCATCATATTGACCTTACGACCTAGGTACAAGTATCTCTATGAAACGGAATTCATGAAACTTCTTCGCAGAATTCTTTAATAATTGTAAATGAATTTCTAATAACTGTAATGATGTTAAGTGAGTCTCAAAACTTAAACCCTCGAGCAAGACTCCAACCGCACTTACAGATACCCGATCTGTTGTGCTTATCGATTACGCTACTACGGCACTCGGTCTGCAAACCACTCAATGCTTCATTTATACTGAGTGGATATTTTATCAGCACCCGTCTGTTGACGGGCACGATCCAGTGAGCAGATATCGGCATTGCATACGCAAATGAATGGAAAAAGGCAGTTTTCATTTTTAGGAGATATGCAAGTAAAATAATGACCTCAGCCTGTTTTCAACATGTCGGAACACTATAATCTTTGCGAAAATTGATATTAATATTAACTGTACTATCATTTTGTACCATAATTAAATTCTTACTTTAATCGTAAGAGCCGATATCAGCATGTTATCGATCTCTTTATAAAACACTGTCGTAGAAAATCGTGTTTGAATTACACCTCCCGTTTAGAAGAATACATGCTTTTTGTCATTGATGAAAGATTAGCTGAGAATATCAATAATTATTCAATTATAAATTAATACAGGAAACCATCACTCAAGTAATACTTGGAAATATCTCCAACGCATACGTTTTAAAATAAACATATTAAACTAAATCACAGAGAAACTTTATTCTGTACAAATTGACCTTCATTGAAACATCTGGTTGGGAGTGCAACGAGAATCGCGGCGCCAGAAATCGTCGGCGCTACTACAACGCATAACTCGTCTCAAGAAGCATCACTAATGCTATGCAACAAAAAATCGCAACTCATCTGAGAAGACACTTGCAATCCACATATTTACAATTTCGTCTCGTTTTTCTATAAAACTCCAAATGAGCATATCTTTGAGGGCGTCGCGATCAATGCTGCATGCTGTCGCAACGCAGCCGCACGCGTTAAAGCTCGTGGATTATATTGTAAATTTTTCCCTGGTTTTTTTCAAACTTTGCCTGCAAATAGTTAGCAATTTGTTATGCGTTTACAAGATAGCAGTTTCGTTGATGCATTATTTTTTGAACGGCGACTAAACAAAAATAAGCAGTAGTTGGATTATATTTATTTTTAAGAAATAGTATTTATACAGTTGTGTGTTGATTGGAGTAAATGATTAGATTGAGCCCATGATTCAAGGAAATGAGTGGCGTATCATTCTGCTGCGATTTGGAACGTATTTCTCACGCTTCTTGTTCCAGTCCATGGTGCTTTGAAAGTTTTCGTATTTGTATGCTTATCTAGTCTGAGCTGTGCACTCATGATTTTGGAATTAGATTTGAAATTTGCGATATGGAACGAAGGAAACGGAAATCCGCTTTGGCTAATTATCTGAATAGTCTCACCGACAGTCCAGCGAAATTCAAGAAAATCTCAGAATTTTATCACAGCTTACGCCAGTTCTACAAAAGAAAATGGTGAATATAATTCTTATTGTATGTTCTCGATCTTAGAAGCTCTAATCAAACTCTGCTTTTAGGAACGCGCCTTTAAAGTTACCCGCAGTACAAGGAGTTGAAGTTAATTTATTTCGTCTCTATGATACGGTAATGGCTTTTGGAGGTTGGCAGAAAGTGAGTGTGTATTCTTCAGAGCCAAGTAATTTTGGCTGGCCAATCAAGTAATTTTATTGTTTAAGGTTGCATTGCAAGAAAAGTGGGCGGATGTCGCTGAGATCCTTGGAGTTGGGGAAGATGTAGTCGGTGGGGATCATGCAATTAAACTTCTCTATATGAGGTTCGCCATTTAGACTTGCGAACCTTTTCTGAAATTCATTTTCCAAGTTCAGATATCTTTCCAAATATGAACAAATCGAAACTATCGGAGATATTGATGATATGTTAGATGGAGAAATGTCGCGGTCTAGGGGTAGGCAAATCTCGTTCTTTGCTACCAATGAGTGTCCTGTAGGTGTGGGGCGTAATCACGGTGAGTTTTTTTTGATACATATATATATATATATATATATATAACGTTATGATTACAAAAGTAGATCATTTTACCAATGAGTTTCTTCGAGTTGAGATTCTGCAACTATTCACAAAACGATATTTTTCACATGTTTCTCGGTCATGCTTTGCGAATTAAACGGTATCCATTATTTCGTTCAGAGTATATTCGCCGTGATGAACGAGGTAATCCGTCGACAGAACCGGACTACGGTCGTTTGACGAAGTCACTTATTAGTGGGCTGCCCAATGAGGTTAACCATACTTAAAATAAAAATACTCGTTGATTATGTTCATTTTATAGGTTGATTTCGCAATGAATGTGTGTACACTCTTATCACATCCGGGACCTCGATTACTTAGATTAAGTCACGTCCCAAATATAATAACTCTTCTTGTTGCTCATTGCGGCATTTTTGACGATGGTGAGGTTTCTGAATGGTACCTATAAATGTATATCATAATGGATTGTAGAGAAATATTCCATATTCCATTTTTTTAGAAGACCAGGATGTTTCTGATCTTGCCACGACATGGTTTCATAATGGAGGTCGGAATTTCACTGCTTTTTGGGCTTCAGCGGGAATTCCAGATGATTTGTTAGAGAAATTCGCGCCGCACGTAATGGGGAAAAAAGTGGTAAGCCTCGCGTTGCTTGTATTTGGTTGTTTAATATTGCGTTTTTCATTTTGCTTACAATAAATATATGAGTGGTTACAAATTTATGGAAGTGAAGTATGTAACTCTTCCTAAATAAAGGATTCTCATGGCGATATCTTTACTGGCCTAGTCAAAGAGTTTGATGTCAAGGATGCACTGTCGTGGAGGATCAATCAGGTTAAAAAGGTTTAGTACTAAAGTTGTTTCATAAAAAAGCATTATTATGCTTAGGTTTCGACTATTGTGAGAAATTTGTCATTTGAACCTATCAATCGAGTAACAATGGCACGTTGTTGGCCTTTGCTCAGGTTTATTTCATGATTATCTATTGTGAAATTCATTTGTATATGTTTTTTTTCCGTTTTTAATTTTCAGATTTTTATTTCTTTGTGCTAGTAGCAAGTGGGCACCTTTATACACTTCTGCTATGGATACTTTGAGTAACTTGGCATGTGATGTAAATACTTTCACGATTTCATTGTTTTCAACATTTGATTTGTTTGATACCTTTTACTTTCATTCTAGATTGATCTTACATGGCATAAAATAGTGCACTGTTCCGACCACACACTTTTACGAATTGTCAAAGAAGGAATTTTCAGCGTTGATAAATTCAAGGCAATTCAGTCCGATATTTTTATACGACCTGGTATTTTTTGTCACGATTAGGATCTTGGTTTTTATCGTTGTTCTTAGGTTATTCGTTCTTTGGAAATACTGACAGCACTGAGCAGTTTTGAAGGGAATGAAACCACGATTTGTGATTTCTTAAACAGGGAGATATTTGAGCACATTTTCAATATTGTGTGTATCAAGGACATAATGATGTGTGTATACACATTGGAATGCTTGTACCAGGTAATTTTAATCACGGCAATGTTTTTAACAACCTGGTTTCCGCACGATTTTTGAAATCGTCATAAACCTTTAGCAAAATGTTGCTTTTTGAAGATTTCTGAAATGGGAGACGTTGCATGCCAACTTTTATCCGAATTACCCTATGCGATTACACAGTTGGTGTCAATGGCTACTCTTGAAGCCGTCAGTTTCGGTCCAGCAGGATTGGCGGGAATGAAAGTAGTCGAGTATCAGCCTACGAATTTGGTTGGTTTATCGAAATAGCCTTATAATTTGATTCAAATGAAATTTATTCAAGGCGCAGCCTACTACACAGCAACCACAGCATAGTCTTTACTCGTTGAGCAGTCAAGGCTCTCAGGTCCAACAGGTTTATCGTTTATCTTCAATAACTCACGAATTCTTAAGGTATTTTTTTAGCCAAGAATTTTATATTCTGGAGGAACGAGCACTGGAATATCTGGTTCAACACAGCAAGTGCGGCATCCACCATCGCAACAGCACATCCAGTATGTTTCATCTAGTGCGCAGCAAACTTCACAAGTATCAATGAATTCCACTAGTCGCACACACTTTGCTCCAGCAACACAAGTTGCGGGAAATTCTTCGAATTTTGCAAATAGCGGAAGCGAAAATAAGGTTTCTTACTTTTTCTAAATTCATGTTTCATTTTATGTATCGATTTTATTTAATTAACTGAGTTCAGTATACCAGGCCCAGACTTTGTGATCTCCTACTTAAATGATTTTTACAGATTGGATTTCGCTGTTCTTAATTCAGTTTGCATTACGGAGTTTGTTCCTATTTGCAGGTGGATCAACTCACTGAACATTGGATCCGTCAAAATTGTATTTTGGATCGCACTGCAGTGACTCCTCGTGGAGAATTATATGCTGCATATGTTGATGATCTTCGTAATCAGTACCACTCCCTTAGTGGTAGTCTTGCTATGTTCAGTAATGTCATGAAGTATGTTGTAGTAAATCTATTTTCCAAATATTTTTGTGATAACTGTTATCTAGGAATCTTTTTCCCGAACTTACTTTCAAAATGGCCGAAAATGGATTGATGATGGTCGCACAAGGAATACGCTTAGTAAAACCGCACAGTATGTTATGAGATCATATATTATTGAAATATATGGTGCTTCAATATTGAATTTTCACTAGTTGAAGGAAGATAGCGATTAGATCATTCTAGAATTAGCTCCTGCTGCTTCCGCGCAAGTGATGTCTGGAACTCCTATCCTCCAAAATTCTACATTACCTATAGTGAGTAATGCCAGTTCCTCTCCACAGCCTCCATCACACTCGGCAACCATAGCTGCTCATCCTCTTATGAAACAGATTTTAACAAAGAATGTTCAGCCGTCTTCATCTGCTCCTTTGAACGGAGTAAACGGTTTATCAAAGTATGTTCTTTAATTCAATTCTCATTTCAACACGGAAATCGGGTTCGCTATTTCAGTAGTAATTCATCCTCAAGAAGTGCTTCTCCAGCGGTCGATTCTAGTTTTGAAGTAAGTTTCAAAAATTTCTAAATATACCATTGACTTGTCTTCCTTGATTCGGGTTTTTTAATTTAGGTCAAAGAGGAATCAATGCAGAAGAATGAAGTACAAAACAATGAACTAAGAATAAAAACCACCATAAATGGATGTGTCGAAAATGGTTCTTCAATTTCTGAGGACGAAAATAGCGATGATGACAAAGCGTTATTACTTAAAACATCAGAAAAGACGCACTCAGAAACTACACCACAAAATTCAGTAATAAATTTTCAGTACTTGTATTTTTTTCGTGTAGTTTCTCTAATTTTTTCGTACTCGAAATAATTAAAATTTCCTGAATTTCTGTTTAATGTAGGCCGAACAAGCTGCTGAATATATGTGTGAGTGGGATGGGTGCGCTGCAGTATTCTACACTTCTCTTGCTGTTTTATCACATGTCGCGAAAGACCACATTGCAGAAGATGGAGAACAGCTTTGTCAATGGCCCGGATGCGATGGTACCCTTAGAAGCCGGTAAAACATTTTATTCCTTTGTTTTTCTAAAGATGAAAATCATCAACCTCATTTAGGTGGTCATTAGTTACCCATATCCAGGACCACCATGCGAACGAAGGAGTACTCAAAATGGCCTCACAGAGACGAAAGTACGCTGTACAATCTCGATCTACTTGGTCGTAATTGTCTAATAAGTGCTTTAGAGATGGTCTGGCTCCTGCCCACCCTAATCGTAGTAAGCAGGAAGTTCCTCGAGAGGTTCCACATCATCCAGGTTACAGTAAACATGCAGCCATAGAGGCTATACGACGGCATGCCTTCAATTTTTTACCGAGAGACATTACAGTGAAGTGTTTTGGATTTTCTTCATTATTGAATGGGTTTGTCACTGCACGTAATTATTTAGGATGAACCAGAAGGACCTGTAACGAAGAGTATTCGCCTCACTAGTTGTTTGATTCTTAGGAACTTGGCGAGATATTCATCTGTTGGGCGACAGTAAGTTTGTGACCGTATTCATCAATTATTAACATGAGACATAAGTTGATACTCCTAGCTGCACAGTTTGTTTATTTTTTCAGTTTGTTGCGTCGACATGAACGCCATTTATGCTGGCTGGCTCTATCCCGATTAGAAAGCAGCCATGCATTAGCCCAGTTACTTTCCGAACTACACACTCAAGATTCGGTTTCTCCTCAAGCAGCACCACAAACCGGTTTTTAACCACACGTCCTATATTGCGATTGTTAATTACTTCATTTTTCATCTCAAGTTTCGTTTACCTGAATCTATGTGCTATTTTTTTTATTATTTTTTTTTGAGATTCTTTTGACGAGGCAGTGATCTTCGCATTTTTCTCTGTAATATACGTTACAGTATCAATGATATCCTAGTTTGCGGATTCCATCTCAGGAATTCTTTGAGAATGTTTTTGTCGCTTACCTTACTGCACCAAGATTTTTTCCTTCATATTAATTGTAATTTGTATTATTCTCCTTCTTTACGAGTCTTGCTGTTGTTTACCACTGTTTCTATTTAATTGTGCTTTATTTTACTAACCATTATTTATTATTAATGCAGCGCATACATTTACGGGTAAATTTCGGCCGCGGAAGGTTTTAATATTCATTGGATTAAATACTACTAATAAAAATAAAATGTTTTGAACTGTTCATTCACCTCCTTTGTCTTAACCATTGTTGATCTTTCCAAAAATCATCTCACGATAACAACTTTATTGTAAAAGTGTTAATTTGTATGGTGTTATGATTTCAATCTTACTTTTAATAGGTGGCAGTTCTTGTTGCCTAATAATCTATGTATTCTTGCATACTTTTTCACTCGTTTCTATGATACGTGAAACGTAGAGTTCATGAGCTCGTTCCTTATGTTATAACAATATAAGGTTCATACAATTCACTGTTCTTGGGCACATATGTCGGACCTATATTTGCGGCGGTAAATTCTTGCTCGCGTATTCCTTTTACTGAAAGAAATTATGTGACGAACAAAATGAAAAGTTACCTTTTGGAATGGCAACAGTTTTTGTAAATGTATATATAGTAGCGCATGATGTAAAGACAGAAGAATGGTAAGCGGCAAGAGTGTCGTGTACTACTACCATCCAGAAGTTGGAAATTTCCACTATGGTAAAGAGATTGGTTATCGTTCTTTTTTGGCTTACTTTATTCTGTTGTATGGTAGGTCCTCGTCACCCGATGAAACCTCAGCGATTGGCTGCACTCAACAATCTTGTAGTCCATTATGAATTGGATAAGAAAATGGAGATGCGACTAACACCAAGAGCAAATGCAATGGATATTAGGTTATTAAATATGGAGAAAGTACTTTTGAAGTGTCGTTCGGTAGTGCTCATCTATATTTACTCGTAGTGCATTTACATCAGGCCTACGACTTTTATGTAATATTTTATTTGAGGAGATTTCACTCCAAAGAATACGTGGATTTTCTGGAACGAATTTCACCGCATTGTGCAGAGGAGTATGAACATCTGTTTGCTAAGTTCAACATAGGAGAAGACTGGTAATTATTAATAATACAGAATTGCTCAGGTTAAAATCTTTATTTTAGACTTTCATTTTATATGCTATTTTGTAGATTTAAAAATATTAATGGTACAAGCAAAGTGTGTTATTGATTTCAGTGTTTTTTCACTATATTCCGCCACTTTCAGTCCGATATTTGACGGCATTTTCGAATTTTGTTCGATCTACACTGGTGGTTCTTTGGAGGGTGCTCAACGATTAAATCATAAAGTCTCTGATATTGTAATCAATTGGAGTGGTGGACTTCATCACGCTAAGAAGGTAGCTAGTTTGTTTCTAGTGCTACATCACTAACTAATTTTCTAGAAAGTCGTATTTTTTCGATTTATTTCCATAGTATTTAAGGCAGAAGCTAGTGGATTTTGCTATGTGAATGACATTGTTATCGCAATTCTGGAATTGTTAAAATACCACAAACGGTGAGATCATTATTGTCATTACTAGAAAAAACCATTTCAAAATACTAACAACGTTATGTCTGCGAAATGTTCCTTCAATATAAGAAATTGTGTAGGTAGAGATATGAAGGAAAACACATTTTGATTAATGTAGGACCTTTCAGGTTATGTTGTGTTCGCATGTCATGTCATTTATACTGTGAATTAACAAGTTGAGATTAAATTTTTTTAAATTAAAGAAATGTATAAAATAAGAAGACATGCTGCATCAAGCTGAAACTGTTTTTCACAGCTGGTCATAAATGCCAATGCCAGAGAATAGTTAGAAGATGATTCAAAAGATTAAAAACAAGAAGCATTTTTGCAAACAACCTAATTTGAAAAAATAATGTTGGAGCGTTGTCATTATGCTTCGTTGTATGCTTTGTGCATTGCAATGAACTCACCATTACCATAACGCTGGTAGAGAGTGACTGGAAAAGGTCCAAGAAGTTTTTTTTTCTAAATTATAATGCGGACGCAAGCGATTTTTATTCGTTTTTTCTCTTTTTTTTTCCGCGTGACTGTCGTCCATGGTGGTGGTCTTCTGCGTACATGGTGACACTGGCGCAACGGAGTTTAGCTGGGGTAGCTATAGTCACCCAAATTCCTTATATAGCCCTAGTTAGGCGTCATCACGGTCTTCACCACTGATATTTATGTTTTCATTCTCAAGATGGTGGTGATTTCTAAGTTTACTCCTGGCTATGTTTCCATGTCGAGATGGAGAGGGCGACACCAATTATATTTTGAAACCTTTCTTCCACTAAATTATTCCTTCTTCAAGTTGTCTTATTTCAATCATCTTACGCTTGGTATCCTGTCAGACTGACACGTGGAATTTAACACGTTCTGCATCCTCAAGGTGAGCCAATGCATCGGTGCTAGAAGGAGAAAGAATGCTCTGGCTCTGTATTTACTGTTTTTCAATGTCCGATTTACTTCCTACTGAACCTGTGGTCTTGTGTCTTTGTACAATGCTCTTATCTCTCAACGAAAACAACAACAGAGCTCAATAGTTGGGCTATTGCGAAATCGTTAGGGCATGGCAGAACCCACTTGATTAACGAAAATTAGAAGAAAAAAATTTACTCAGTGCTAGTTAGTTATGTTGCTTATTATGTATGCCCTTTATTTTTGTATGTTAGATTTTACGTAGCATAGTAACATTGTTAAGGGTGCTCTACATTGATATTGATATTCATCATGGAGATGGAGTCCAAGAAGCTTTCAATTTCACTGATCGAGTAAGTAAAGCCATATTTTTAAACTTTCTTGTTTTTATCATGTCTTTTTTTCCTAGAAGTATAGCAGGCCGAAAATATTCAATAAATGATAAACTATTTTTATAATGCATACGGGATTGTGGTAATGTTATTAGTAATCTTCGTTAATGTGCCTACTGTTCTATTGGGACAAAATCTTTATCCACGATTATTATAATAGGTTATGACGGTATCGTTTCATAAATATGGGAGCTTGTTTTTTCCTGGCACCGGAAGTATTTATGATCTTGGGCAAGGAACCGGTCGTTATTTTGCTGTCAATGTTCCACTTCAGCAAGGGATTGAAGATGATGGTATGCAGTTATTGCTCTGATTTCCTTGAACTCCTTGTATAAATGTTTCTACAAATAGACTCTATCTCATTGCCAATTTTAGATTATTTGTCCGTGTTTCGTCCTATAATAGGACAAGTGGTGGAAAACTTTTCACCGGAAGCTGTTGTGCTCCAATGTGGAGCTGATTCCCTAGGATGCGACCGACTTGGATGTTTTAATCTTTCGTCCGTCTTCCTAATTCTCTAAATAAACTTCAGATGATACTAAGAAATACGCATTCTGCATTTTAACTTCTAGTTTCGATGGCCATGCTGATTGTGTTCGGTTTGTTAAAAGTCTTGGGATACCGATGCTAGTATTGGGTGGTGGAGGTTACACACTAAGGAACGTAGCTCGGTGTTGGGCTAATGAGACAGGTGTTCTTCTTGATGTTGAGATGTCTAACGAAATACCGGAAAACGCTGGTAAGTATTGTTTTCTTTCCATAATAATGATATTTATTTTACTGCATTGTTGTTGCGCTTATTGTACGTTGTGCTTAGGATACGTTCGCAAACTTTTTTCATCATAGCACTGAAGGTGAATTTTTAGAATACCTTCCATTCTTTGAACCAGAGTTCACGCTCCGTCCCGAACTTCCGAAGCGTGCTGAGAATCATAACACGAAAGAGGTTTTTTTTAAGTTTTTGTAATATTGGAATTTTCAGTTTTTGTTGCCTACTTTTAGCTTCTTTCTGCAATTCGACAGGAAATAACGGAAAATTTACGTCAAGTTAGAGGAGCGCCTTCAGTACAAATGGTGCCAATACCACCAGATCTTTTAGATATTGATTTGGCTTTACATCGTCCTGACATAGGAGATGATGATAGAGAAAAGGATCATGAAGAGACAAACATCACTTTCTCAGGAATGGAAGATTAGTATGCAGTGTTGAAAGTCTAACAAAGAAATTTGGATAAAGAACGGAAGTCTGGTGTTCTTCATAGGTTCACTATTTCTCCTAGAAATGAGCCTGTCTTACTTGTGTCTAACAAAGAAATTTGGATAAAGAACGGAAGTCTGGTGTTCTTCATAGGTTCACTATTTCTCCTAGAAATGACCCTGTCTTACTTGTAAATTACTATATATAGAAATGTCGGAACATATAATGTGCGTGTTTTTCTGAATCATTAACGCGAAAATTTCTCAGATGAGTTCTCCGTAAAATTTTCTTTATGCCACTTGAAAACTATTTATATTCAATTATTCGGGGAGAAAACATTGCTCAGTGATTACCTTTTATTTGGACGTCCATGGTCGGAGCCTGTACTATTTATTCTGTTTGTCATTCGATGTGTAATTTGAACTGGCGAATTATTGTAGTTAGCGACTGGTATATGCAATGCTCAATAATGTAGTATGATAAGATTATCTTAAGTAAGCGAATAAGTCTTACATGCCCTTATGACGTGTGTACTGATAGAAACAGTGAATTGGTGGTACTACGTTGCATCATTTCGTATCTCTTGATCTATGAAATTCAGACTATTACAATTTTTCCATTTATCTTGTTTTGATTTTTTACACTAGGAGAAAGAAGTTGTGATATATAATTGTTGCAAGCTTTGATTTTGGACCTGTCGCAATCGTTTTTGTCTGTGCTATTATAATTTTATTCATTTCATTGTTGTGTGATAGTATACGAGTCTGTATAAATAATTTTTTTGTTTGCTTGCTATAATGGACCTTTTTTATGATGTAGTTTCTACAGAACACATCGAATTTTACGTACACTATTTGGTGAAAAACTTGGTACGAAACATAACATAAGTGTTCTATTTCCTGAAAAGCCTGTGGGATAAGATGATTTCGTAGCAACATTTACAGCTTATTTGATTCTTATTTCGCAGAGGTGGTTATTTGCTAGGCCTCGAGTTCTATAGCCTCTTTTAAATCCAATTCTATAGGGTAAGTTTCTCACACTACACTTCAAAATTGTATAGCATTGGTGAATTACGGGACATCTCGCCTTTTCATGGCGTGATGGACCGTCGTGTTAAGATCTTGGATATATTGGAATCTCATGATTCGTTGAAGCCAACATCATGAACATACATTATATATCTAATAATGGAAGACTTGAGTAGAACAACTTTCTGGTGCTTCTTCGTAAAGTTATGACTCGACTAATTAGACAATGTGACTAATTGGTCGTCTAAATACATCATTGGACAACTAATACGAGTAACCCAGTGTACCACATGGAGTCTGTTGGCCACACTTGCGTTGTCGGCGCAAATCAATACACTACCCTACGTCAGCAAAGCAGCGGCAAGCAACCCGCTACTGACCATATTATTGACCGTTTTTACTCATCCTCGGTTTGCGGACTATTCAGACATGAGTTCGTATATGTCGACCAGTTTCTGATGGTCGGTGTTGAAAGCTAAAGCTTAACAGTCTAAGGATATCTTCCTGCGCTGCTTTAAACTATCATAGTGTTTCCATTGAACGAAGCCTCGTAATAATTATATTTGTTTCTCTTCTAATTCATCTAGAAACCTACATTTAATATAAATGGGTAGAATCATGTCGAGTAGAAATCTTATATTGCCTAGTTCGTATTTGAATGTACTTATCACCCGTCAATCTTGATGTCATTGCTATTGATCACATTTGATAATGAGTTCATAATATTCTTATTTCTCCTTAGTTTGAAACTTGTTGCTTTCTATTCACTGATCACAATAAAGAACACTACTACTGCTATCTAATATCTATAATAAGCCAACTTTACGATCTAGTTTTCTAATTTTGAGGTTTTATGTGCTTACTTATTTTTTCAAAACTGTCTTGTCATGGATTTGTGAGATGAAACCATTCACGTTGTCAGCTCGAATTCCTTAGAATATCGATGAACCTTAAAAATTTCGGTGCTCTAATAAAGCTTTGGGATTTCATAACAATCCTCAATTGTTATATATAATGCTTACGTCTTTAGAAATTTCAATCTTTTGAAATTTTGTGTACAATCATTTATTATCATTATGAGATTGCAAATAAACTTATTGATAAGATCCATATTGTACAAATTGTTTGAGGTCATGGAAGCTTAGAGAAATAAATATTCCTTGATTTTTTGAAATGCATGCTTACGTACTTGCCCTTACGGTTCACTGGATATCATTCAAGTGTTGTTTCCTTGATTTCTGTTCTTTTGCATTAAATGCTCATCTTAATATCATAGCGCTTTTAGAAGGTGGGATACGGTTTTGAAAGTAGCTTTGTGTCTCATTATCTTATAGTATTTGATCGAAACAAGCTACATAATATCGCATTTGTTTGTTTGTGTTGTATCAAGTTTAGTACAGTCTGAGCATCACTTTTTGTTACTTCAAGATTCTATATTACTTGTAACATATGTTAAGAACTAAACTTCATTAACACATTCAAGAATGATGTTGCATACTCAGCATGTGCTACACGGTTTCATGTAGACGTAAAATTTTTTCATATATTATTTTTCCACGGTATAGATTTTATGGAGTACATGTATGAAAGGGATTTAGAGGTGCAGTAAAGCACCGCATGTATTATGTGGTCACTGTGTCAAAGGATGTTGACATAATCAGCCTTGTCCAATACTTAACATATATTTTTCCTAATATTCAAGGCAGTTGTCTTGGAAATTTCCCTCAAAACATTGAAGCGATTTCTTTGCACAAAATTTTATCGATATGATATAAGATTCGTAGAATAGAAAATGGGATGGGGTTTTTATTCGATTGGTTTCCTATCGTGTGCTATTAGAAACTGCTTCTGAATGAAAGTGCTTTTACAAGCACAAAATAAAATCAAACCTTTGAATAGTTTTCAAATGGTTTTTTAGTGTTGGTTGTAATGTTTTGACGAAAGCTAATACAAGTTTGAATCCTTCAATCCTGTCATTCATTATTAGTCGTATTTAGGATATTGTATTCGATTTCTGTTTTCTCGTTTTCAGTATGTTAATCGTTGCCCCTGAAAATGCTTTTTCAAATACTTGATTGCCTAAATGATACACATTACATTGGACATATTTTTACTCTTTCAGGGAACAGAAAAGTCGCCAATGCAGATGTTGGGAGTAATCTTCGGTGATGACTGTGAATTTTTTCATCATTTATATTGATATCACTATAGATTTCTTACTTCGAAAACATTCAACCTCATCATTTCTTGATTGCAATTTACTAGTTGAACAAGCATCTGAGCATATTATCATTTTTATACTCTCTAAATTGGTGTTTGACAAGTTACACATTTCCTGCTGCTCATTTAGCTTATCAATTAGGTATTAGCTGGCACTCTTAGTTCTTTATTTTTTATTCCGATAAATATTTTGCAGTGTAAGCTACATTAGCGTTTTTTGTTTTATTTTCCCTTTTTTTCTTCATTGTTACGTCATTTATTTAATTATGTTTCCGCACCATCAATTCCAACGAAACACAGTCGTATACCAAAAATTTCCGGTACTGTGCTCATTATTTTAATAGTATCATTTTCGTTGTTTCTTATTTTAGAGCTGTTTTCTTCACTAAATCTTTAGGTCTTTCTTGGCTACGTTTTTGTACTCGACATTTCAAATCAGACTATTTCTACTTCTTATTTTTTTTCCTTATAGTGATTAAGCTGTGCTCTACAACTTTAGAAGTTGCTCTTAATGTATTTTTACTACGACTTCTACTCCCTGTTTTTTCAGATTATGTCTGGCTGAGAGAATCGTATAATATTTTGACTGCTACTGCGGTAGAAATTATTCAGAAATGCCGACCGGCTCATTAAATGCCAATCAAAATTTATTCCATCTAAGACGAATACCACCTAACAAATGTCGTTCTGATCCTTCTCGCGGTGTTGAAGCAACATTAATATTGTTGGTTTACTATGAACCTGGATGATTTTCTTTGTTTTCACATTTGTAACGCGTTTGCTTTGTAGGCTTGATACATTCACGAAGTTCGGAAGGAATCCGGAAAAATGCGACGTCGTTCTAACATCATCTGTTTTCAGGTGTTTTCCTCATAAAGATTTAATTTCGTGTCTATTTTCCTATTATTGCTTTTAAGTGCTTTATGTTTGAAAAATCACTAATATGTTATCGTTTGTACGGCTTTTGCCCCAAAAATTTCTAATATCTATATTTAAATGGCATAGTTCTTTGTTATTCGTACCAAGTATTGGAGAGTACGAGTAGTTCGTTCCTGAAATACGGTGTGTGATCCTGAACTCTGTTAAATTTAATTATAAAGTCGTTCAACCGCTATTCTACTTCATTTATCTTTAATGGTCAGTGGATGTGGGTATACTGAACTAAAATTTTCTCAATAAAATCATTGCGATTGCATTTTTGAGGTTTATTATGTACCAAATGATTGGGATTACAAATCATTTTACTACTTATTCCGAAGCGGTGATGTGACAAAACTCTTGCTTCCCTGTTCAACCACATTTCTTCCTTTATATAACAAATGGATGTGAACCTCTCAGATAAACTACTTTGTCAAATTTTCAACGGGGAGCTCTTGAACTTCCATTTTTATGCTACTGTGTTGAGTTTTTATCACTGTATTATAGAGATCTAATTTTTAGGTGTTTTACTTAAAAGTTTCTGTCACATATTAAGTCAATTGGCTTTATATCACTATATTTTGCAGCTCATCGAACATGATATCGCGAGATCATGCAGACATTATCGGTGTAAAAGGAGCTAGTGGTCGAATCGAAAAGTATCACATTAACGATCGTTCACTTAATGGAACGTACATTAATGACCAGAGAGTGCGTTGATGGATCCTTATTGTTATAATTTTCCGTATATATTAGCAATAGAATAACCATTAATTCCATAGAAACCAACATTTGGTGTTTGGCAAAAAAATTGCAAACACATCTTTTATCTATTTCCATGGCTTTATTTTTTGAAAATGCTATAATCGTAAGTGGAGCCATTCTGCAAACCTATTAATTGCCCAGTGAGAATGATATCTGTTTTCTTATTTTTATTTGAGTAATATCTTACTAATATTTCATTAAAACTAGATTAGATGAACATAAAGGTTTAATTGTTTGTGGTTATTTCGTAAACAATTTTTGTACGACATTCTCAAAATACAGTAATGCAGAACTCAACTCGGATGGGAGAGTGCAAAAACAAGCTCTGATTTATGCACAGCAGTTCAAAATACGTCTAGTGACATTGAAAAATTTGATTGGTAAAGAAAATATTCTACTGTTTCAAATGCAAGCTGAGTCCAATGTATTTCCAGTGCTACTTACGTTAAGTCGTGATGATTGTTGTCTTTTTATGTACACAGCTAATTTTAATTGAAAAATTGTGTCTTAGTGTCATAAGTCTTTGGAATTTGTCACTAGTGGAGTGTTTATATCCATTTCTGTATTTCAGGTTTCACATATTGGAGTAAAAAAATTTTTACGGAACATTTTCCTAGCATTTTTGTTCAATTTCATATCATGTTTTAGGTTAACATATACTCACTTTATTCCATTAAAAAAGCGCTAGAAAATCCTTCATCTGGAAAATTGTGTCTGCCGTATCTAAATGTTCTGATCGATTTCAGCGTATTTTGGTTTAATTCGAAGTAAACAAAGAAAATAAAAGTTGTAACTCACTTGCATGATTTTCGGAACAAAAAATATAACATTAATGTTGCCTTAGTTTGTTAACATGCTATGGTGTTAATAGGTGACTTTTTCAGGTTAATAGTACTATGCAAATAATGGAAGGTGACATTATTAAATTTGGTCACATGAACGGCGCTGCCGTTCGACCAGGGCAAACTGCACCTCAGGTGAAAAATTGTTTTCGGAAGTTTTATTTTAATTCAGTGTGATTGGCACTTGTTCTGCATAAGTAAAGGGTAGCATGAGTTTTTCAATTTTTGCAAGTTTTTAATTAATCAAAGATTCTGTCTCATTTTTTGAAGTAGGCTTATTTAGGCGAATGCAGAATTTGCTTTCATGGTTGAACGAGCCAATCCGACTTATGAGTATATTGGGTTTGTTGATGGGCGTCGAGTACGTCCTGTCACTTGCTCAGGTGACACAGAGCATTGTATAGAAATAGAGGGACGGACTATTGATCATGTGTGTTATACTAGTCTCGATTCGAATTAAGCGATTAGAACTTGCTATTTTTAGGGAGATGTTGCTCGTCCTACAGTGATGCAGTCTACAAAACTACCTCATACTCTCCATGTTTCGCAAAATGTTCGTATTGGAATTTTTAGATACATTGCTGTACTTTTTGAAGCCCTTTTCGTGGTTTGCACACAACTGTCGTTTATTTGGATTTTATAGCTAAGTGCACCTTGCTCTTCTACTGGTGTTTCTTCTACGGCAGGAGCAAATCCTATGGCTGGACTTGTATGGCCTAGTGCTCTTGGGTACAATCAGTCTCTACAGGGATTTGCATATGGTGGATTTCCTGTAAATCCAGCAACTTACCTGCAGGTTGTTTATTGAAGAATTAGTATTTTCTAGAAAGTCCCAGTTTTTTGCGGGTGCTCCAACTTGCTTATTAGCTGTTTCAAAGTTTTTTACTCCATCAATTATTTGTAGCACCCTCAGTGGGCACAACAGCTACAGGTCCTTTCACAACAAGCTGCAGCACACGTGCAACATCAGTCCGGCTTTCGTGTTCCTGATGTTTTCGGTGCTACGGCTTGTATGGGTTCACCAAATGGTCCTCCATCTACTTCGGCGTCTGCTCTCTTTCCTCTTGCACCACGTGGTTTTGCTCTGCAAGTGAGATTATGTACTAGTCATTCACAAGTAAATTTCGATAAGAAGCTTATAATACATCAATTTTGTCTATGGTGAATGTTTCAGAATAATTTGGTTAATTCCTTGTTAACCACAGCTACACCGCCTGTGAGTAGCAATCAATCTAACCAACAACAACTTCATCAACACCATCTGACTCAACAGGTATATTAAATATATTTCCACATACACTCAGTATTTGAGTTTTTCTACACTCTAGTTATATATTATTCTCTGTAGCAAGCGCAGCAACACATTTCTATGGATGAAAAGGTTTTAAACACCCACATAACGCAAACGAGAGATTCACAGGTACATGTGACGCTTAACTTTTCTGAGATCATAGATAATGATAACTATTTTTCATTTCAAGATGCCTCCAGACACTTCGGGAACTGTCTCAGCACCATCATCTACAACAACCCAGGTATGTGAAAAACAGCAGATTTGGTCGACGTTTTTTTAAACGACTTCATTTTCAGGCATCAGATGCTGCTTTAGGAATTAAAATACCTGTTGCCTCTCCACCTATGGAATGTGACAGCTCAGTTCCCAGCCCACCGAAGGCCACTGTGGCTTTTTCTCAACAATGTACTCGGTCGATTGTATCACCGACAAGGAAAGAAGGTATGCATAGCTAATAGGATTTACAATTTTATATGAAAACTATTCATTTCATTAGTTCTGCTTTCCATACTACATATATCTTACATGCATTTAATTGATTGTAGAGGACGTACGTTCTGAACGTAGTTTTGTGGAATCTCCCCTACCTCCTCGAGCACCAGCTCCAGCACCATGGGATAGCACACCATCTCCTCGCCCTCGTGATTATTCTCCTGGTCAGGAAAGCACAGCAACTCGAGACACTGAAAAAGATAGGGAAATAGAAAAGGAGAAAGAAGAAACGCCAGAGCAGTCAAATAAAAAAAATTCGAAACACGTGAGGGTTGTTGCTTCAAATCGTTCTCGACCCAGAACGAAAACTAATGAAGTGAGTGTATTTCGATGTTTCTTGAAAGGAAAAGTCAGTATTTCATTGCAAATTTTGAAAATTAGATAGCACGCCTTCTCGATGATCTTTGTGAGGGTTCTTGGGTGAATACTGTTCGTCGGGTGTCTTCAAGCTCTCGTCGCCTTGCAGAAGAAGCAATTGTTGAACGTCACAGAAACAGAAACAAAAAGAAGGTAAATTATTTGTATCAGTGAGAAACGTGGTAGATTTTAAAGGAGGAAAATCTTTGTTTGACGAATCAAGGAAACGGCATTCATGCATTAGGAAAATTTGTGAAATTCGGAAATACCTAATATTGTGGTAAGAATTTTTTGACGTCTGCATTTCATTGACAGGTGGAAAAGGACCGTAAAAATGAGCGCGCTAAAGAGCAGCGTACATCTTTTGCATCATCTTCTTCCATAGCTACTCCAGTTCAGCCAAAATCTGCAAGAAGGCGGTTGAAGCAACTTAGCGACGATTCAAGCACTTCCGATTCTTTCAGTGATTCGGACAGTGCTGTCCAATCATCGCGCAAATCGTTGATGCAAGGGAAGAAGAGGTCTGAAACGGTGGGCTTTTTTAATGTTCTATAAAGCTACATAAGTTCGGTGAAATTTTTTTGTTTTTCAATATTTGGCAGAAATGCTACTTATAGAAAACGAAGCACTCGACTATAAATATGTTGGACATGTCTACTAGTCGATCCAGTGAATCTGATTCAGAGGAACGCTTGATAACAAAGAAAGGAAAAAAACGAAGAATTTTACTGGAAGAGAAGAAATGCGTTGGGAGGAAAAAATTGAACTCAACAAACTCCTTGAATTTAGATACAAAGAAGAAAACTAAGGTTTAAATTGTAGTCTAATTTAAGCTTCGTTGTGAAGCTGACAAATTTATGTGAAACTATATTTTTCAAACTATAGACTTTGGAAAAGAAACGTCGAGACACTAATACAGACGAGGAAGCGATAACGCAGCATGATCCAGCAACTACTTGCGCACTGAATAGTGAATGTACAAAGCCACAAAATGAACAAGTTGGATGGGTATGTTTCCTGTCAATACCGTTATAACGTGTTAGGAATGCATTTATTCTAAACAATCAATGCAATTTTTGTAGATTTTCTGCGATGACTGCCAGAACTGGTTTCATAATATTTGCATTTTGGGTCGTGAAGAAGCTCCTGATGACGAATTTTTCTACTGTGGATGCAAAACAAAGAAGAAATCGAAGCGGCGATGACTGTATAAGGACTCATAATACACTTAGTATTGCTCACTATGTCAATCCTCTTTTTTCTGTACTAGCTTTTCGGGATTTGTTTAATATGGTTAGAATTTACTTGAAATTTAATCAGATTTATTGTAGAATTACTAAAAAACAGTCGTTGTTCACATGTAACTCCATATTGATACATCTAACATTGTATATTTCCGAAAAATTTCTATTTTTCCTTTAGAGATAGATTACTATCTCTTGCGGGTATTTCATTTCGTTGTCTCATTTATCAAGTCAAAATCCTGTACTCACAGGTCATTTGGTTTGATTTTAGACTCTAAATAGTGCATTCCACCTCATATCGCCTCAAATTTATACTCGTATATATCGCTTTCTTTCCAGTATTGAGCAACATTAAGTAACAGTGGTTGTCAAGTTGTTTCAAGAATTCTTGCTTCATAGGACTAAATAAGTATATACTCATATATAAAGAAGCATATTGCGAAAACAGCCTCGAGATTTGCACTGTTTACTGTATCCTTAGCACAATGGGTTTTCAATACCAAGAAGCAGATAAACTATTGTAGAACTGTGAAATATGAACATTTATAGTTATCAGGATAAACTAATTTATCAACAATTTGATTTGTGCAGACAGTTATGAGTCAGGGAAAGTATTATGTTGTATAGATACCATGCACCGTGATTTGCTATCTAGTTGTCAAGTGTTACGATATTAGGATATTATTCGATTTAGGTGACTGAAATGCTGTTTGACAAATAAATGAAATAATCCCTGTTTGCAAAAACACCACAACACGGCTCTAGTGATAAGAGAGTGATTGCCATTTTGAGTGGATTGACTCAAATTCGGCGGGGTTTGCACTTCCTTCGCATAAATCTAGCATAAGAATTTGACAAAGATTGTAAATCTGTAAGGTTGACAAAAGGAATGACAATGTCACGCAGATTGGGAGGTTCAAAACGACGAATGTACTTGGGCAGTAGTTGTTCATTTGTAATATAAAGGACCTGACTGTTTACATACCTCAATTGCTTTCTGCCATCAAATGCTCAGGGATTTCGGAGGAACTCTTCACACAGCATCACTTCGTAGCTACTTTTCCAGAACACTAGAAGGAATTTTCCTGACCAAGCACTACCTCTGGAGAGTGGAAAAGATTCTATTGCCGTTGCTCGATTTTCTCATCTATCCAAAGTGATGAGTGTGCACAAACGATGCTTTGTCCATGATGTAGTGGAAGAATCTGCACTGATTTAAAGCATCAAGAAATTCCAACAGAAAGCGACACTGATCCATCTCGTCACTATTGACCAGAAAACTACTGTTTTTGGTAATAAACAGCAAAAATTTCAATGGATAACATGTACACCAGGTTCAGTTGCAAGATACACATTCATTAACCCATATCTCAAAGAGTGCGTAAAATTCGTGTCTGTGTACATATAACTGATCACACTCTTCAACAACCTCAAATTTCATACTATGGTATAAAGAATTCCAATAACAAAAAACAAGCACCATGTCAAAATAAAAGTAGGAACTAATGATAAAAAACATTTTAAAAGCTGCACATATTCTTAAAGCTATTTTAAACATTCGAGAAGAGATTTATTTCCCAATATGAATTAAAGCATCATTCACTTGGCACACATCCTTTGTGTGATTCAACTTTATCGACTATTCCAAATCGTTTCGCTTCATGAGCACTCATAAAGCGGTCGCGATCCAATGTCTCTTGTATTACCTGAAATTTGAGAGGATTTTATTTCAATACTGAATAAAATAACTCACAACTGTTATAGTGTATCAGACAAAATTTCATGTCACTATCAAATCGAAATGAAATCAATGGTGGATTTATAACTTAAGTGAGTAACTGATATTGCTATGGCCCCATGCTCTCAAATGAAATATTCATCACTTCCATACGATTTCGAATGGAGCACCTGTACCGCATATAATATGAATCAGTAGAGTAGACGTGCCACAGTAACACGTAGGTCCAAATCAGTTCGCGGTTGCCCAAACCCGTCATTTCTCTGCAGTCGATGAATTGATACCAAAGAAATCTGGATAAGATAACAATCACTGGCTTGGTGAAGAGTGGTCAACTTGAATCACTGTATTGATCAGACTCGCAGCGCCACCATGGATTGGTCAATGCCAAAGCTTATCTTATCTTATATACTTGTATATATATGTAGGTGAGACAGATAAGTTTCTTATACTCTCATGATACTTTTCCCACATTCTTAAACTTCTTGTAGAGTCGATAACGAGGAATGATGTGTATTAGAGTAAGAACCACAAACAGAACTAGTGGAATTTCTGTTGTTTTTTTAAATTTCGTTTTCCTTTTTTTTGGTAATTCTACTTTAGCATTTCATCTTATTGCAGGTAACTTGAGACCAGTAAACGTGGAGTTACGATATTTTGTTGAAATATTGTAATAGTAATGATATCCCATCAAACGCCTACAATAATTTCTGAAGACTAATAACCACCATCCATAGCGTGAACAAACGAACATGTAGTCAATGATGAGCCAGTAATAGATTAAATTAACCTAGAATACAAACCTTTCTCTGACTACGTACCATGAACCAGGATTGCAATAGAAAACAGAAAAAAAGAAACAAACCTAAGCAGCAATAAATAGAAAACAAAATTGATTTGTAGGCACCTCGGAAACGCAGTATGAAATTGTGCATTCTATGCACTTTTTTTGGTTCTAAAAACAGCAGGAACGCGTGAAATTACTTTTTTTTTCTTTGCAGGGTATCCACTTCATTCAGAGCTACGCAAAATCCTTCAACTTCTTGAACTTTTATTAGTGGGAGTGCTATGAACCAAGGATGCCCTATCAACCTTAGTTCTTCTTTTCCAACTGAGCAATTTTACCCGTTCCGCTTCTATTTCACTTCCAAATGAACATTTATATAACTAACTAAAAAAATCGTTTGAAAGAACTCCTTCAACGGCTTGATAAATTTTAATATAAATTAACTGTAAAATTAACTCTTCTCTTCCAAATTCTCTTTCTTCTAACATTTTTAATGTTGAAATATCCACAATGACTTTTCCAGCCAATAATATGCTGTACTTATGGGTATTTTATCATTACCACATACCCCTTTGTCTCCTGAATATAAAATTCTTTAAAGTAAAACATGCTCAATGGTTCTCCTTTACTCCATATGAACAAAATTTAAAGGTTTACTTTATTTGAGTCATCCTATATTAACCTCGAAACTCATTTTAACATCACTTGAATAGTCGTAAGAGAAGCTGGAAGATTAAAGGTGAGAGGGATACTAACATGGTGAGAGATAAGTAAGTCAGACTTTTTGCACATTACATAGATGGGGAACATTACATTACATAGACACAATTATCCACTAGAAAGCGCAGTAGGAGCACTAGATCACAAAATAAGTTTCGTTTAGTACAGAATGAGTTTTGAACTATGGATGAAAGAATGTCAGGCAAAAAGTAAATTCAACTAATATTCTTATTTGAGTTCACAATAAGTGGTTGAGCAGCTGAGATAAATCGTAACCTTAACAATACATATAGCCTAGAAACTATTAGCGAACGTGCAGTGATGCTTCAAAAAATCTGTAGAGGAGATGAATACTATGAAAATGAGAAACGTAGTGGCCATTCATGGAAGTCTGACAGCGAGAAAAAGTTGGAGGTGATTTTTATAAAACTATACAAATTCTGCAAAAAGACCATTGCTACCAAAAGTCATTTGCTATTAATCAATTGGAATGATGAAAAAGCTAGATAAGTGGGTGCCTCGCGAACTGACTGAATATCAAAAAATAGTCAAGATGTAGTGTCGTCTTTTCTTCTCCTACACAACAACGACGAACCATTTCTTGAAAGCACTGACTGCAACGTGCGCCGCAATGCGGATATTATATGAAGATCGATGATGATCAGCTAGTGGTTGAAATGATATGATGTAACAAAGATCTCGACTAAAGCGTTACATATAAGAAATGTAGAAATAGCAAGATGATATTCGCCAAGAACGATTGCTCAACAAAAAATGTCCAGTCTCTATCAAAATGCACGGGTAAACGTATATTTCACATATTAGACTACAACGTTTTTCTTCATATTCTCTTAACCTTGCGTCCACCGACCTTAGCTTCTTCAATTACCTCGACGACTTCGCAAAAGAAAAACACACACAAAAAGAAAAAAGGCTAGAAATATAGTTAAAATAGATTTTGAAATTCCGCAATACTTCTTAAAACCATGAGTGTCACAATATTCTGTGAGGATTACCTACCTCACTGTGACGATTTGTTGTCTTAAACATATTGCAGTACTTGACTAGATGTAATCTAAGCATTGACTTAAGATTAAAACTTTATGTGTTTTGACATTTCATTTGAAAATTCAGACATTTGCCCATCTCTCTTCAAATTCGAAGTATTTCGAAGCGCTATGGATAAATGCCACAGCTCCTAAAGTAGTCATAAGAGATATCAATTTTGCCAGGTTCCATTTTATAAGAGTAAAATTTTTACCATTATCCAAATAGAATAATCGTAAGAAATAGTTAACAATCAAATATATGACTTTGTGAAAGCAAAACGAAAACGGCTTCGATTTAATAAAACTACAATCACATCTTATATGATTTGATTTTTTTTTTTCATTCTTTTTCAATGATTTGCTGATTCAACCGAGTCTAAAATCGCAGCACTAAAAATATCGGAAAGCAGTGGGAGTTGATATAGGATCAATAAGAATTAAGATAACTTAAGCTAAGACGATGATCCATATTGACGCGGAAAACACCTACGTATTCGTTCTAAAAATGGTAATGTGAAAGTAATTCTACGCGAGTCTGTTCTATGAAGCAAATTGAGTTGACCTTTTTCTATCATGTCAGTGCCCCTAAATCATGCCGAGATATCAATATATTGACGTCGGCTCACTGGACTACCCTTGTGCGCGATAGGGAAAAATGGAAGTTTTACTGGTGCCTGCTCGACTTAGTCGATGATCAACGGGAATCCAGGTAATCACTATGTCACCTGTATGACACGTAACGCGTCCGCATGGATCCATATACAACAATAAATTTGCTAAACACACTAACGTTTAAACTCATCGAAAATTCATTTGAAAGGATAAAAAGGAATTACGGAGACAGACTATGTAGCATAAGCTAAAAGAGGAAGAATAGAGAACTTTCCAAAACGAAAGCGGAGATCCGAGACAACAGACGCAAAGTTATTACAGCGTATGAGGTCTGAGAATAAAATTTTCAGTAGGTTTATAAGAAAGTTCCTTCTCAGAATGTACAATGAACACAACTGCTTGGAAAGAACTTTTAATTGAAAATGACATTACCGAACAAAAAACTTAGAACTTATAAGCACATTTTCTTCTCTACTTTATTATGAAGTGGAAAAATAGACTGTAATATAATACTGAGATCTATGTGAATATAATGTTCTGTAATTCATTCTGATCGAATAAGATATAAAAGTACCTGATCCTATCATGATACAATACCAATATATAAAAAATTCTAAAGTAGTCTTTCAGCTATACGATACCTGTAGCAGACACAAAAATCCTGCTCAATAGAACCACAAGAAAATCCATTATCTGAAGTACAAATCACGACAGAAAGCATGCCCAAATGGAAGTTCCAAGAACCGACAAACTCTTCACTGAATTCTTTTATAGTCGGAGATCACATATAGAATGCACTTGTAGTGAAGTAAATGTTATCCTACGTATAGAAAGAAGAAATACTGGTAGAAGACGTTGCCAGAACTATTCTATCCAAAAAAGACTGAAGGAATCTTAACAACTAAACAAAAGTATAATTCTTCATCGAGCATTACCAGTGTCTGCAGGAAAAGAGCTTTGACAAGGTGATACCACATCGACAAAACTGTTTACTACCTTGTTAGATATTGGATAATATAGCCACTCGATTGAGCATTTCGTACAAACCAGACGTATTAATGAAAGATTTACAAATCTTCGTTTTATGTATGGCACTGTAGCAATTCTTGCTTCTTTCCATCCATTCACCAATGATAATCAACCGTAAATATAGTGATAGTCATATATATCATTCGTAACATTTTGATAGGACAAAGGTATAGGAAGGCTCTTGCCGTTATTCTTCTGCTTCTTCTACTACGGCTTCTTCCACCTCTCTTACTTATTGTTGGAGTTATTGTGCGACACTCTATTGTTCGACTTATCACACATCTGCTCTTCCACCGACTATACCCCTCTCCACTCTATATCGAGAAAAACTCTTTTTCTCAAATAAGTTTTCTAGCCGTGTCGCCATCGATACGACATTCTCTGTTCCTCTTCTATTTTATAATGAAGGTTTATTATCTAAGTTTGAGGTACATCACCAAACTTTGGGATAAATACGGCTACCGAACCCAACCCAACATGGCACCATTATTTTTTGCGAAGTACTAATGAAGCAAAAACAATGCTAAAGTGGAATAAAAGATTGATCTGTTAAGAAGTAGCATAAAGATATAGTTCGTAAAAATCCATGATTTGAAGGACAACAAGACGCTGAATTGGTAACTTTGGTTACGAAGACCATCTCGTATGTGAACCTTGAACGTTATATAAAGATGAGGAACAACATGGAGGAATGGGACGAGGAAGACCGGCATGGGTCGCATCTAGGCCTTTTTGAGGAGCGACCCGCAAAATAATAATAGACCTAAAAGTTTGCTTTCATCTTCTGCAGTGGTTACAGTGCACTGCTGCTATATAGCGGAGACTGTACTGAAACTTCATCACGCCAAGAAAACTCTATATCACTCACAAAGCGCTTAAGCAATGTCCTCTAAAATCTAACAGGAATCCTCAACGCATGGTCGGAATGCGAATCTTAGGTTTCCCAAACAGTATGTATAATACAATAGTATACCCTTAACTACAGTAAATTCATCGAGATAAATGAAAGTAATTACCTCATAAGTTTGCCCGGTGTGGTGAACATATATCTCTTGAGTACGCTTCTTCAAACGTTGAATCTCTTCAGCACGAATTAAAATGTCTGAACAAGTACCCTGAATGCAATATTGATTAAGTTTAAGAACTCGCAGAGAATTCATATTGATTCAAAATCCTATTATGCTTTGATGTAAAAAAATTCTATTTTTTCTTAATAGTGACTTAAACACGAAAGATGAAATGATTACTGACTTGTGCTCCTCCACTAGGCTGATGGACCATTATTCTCGAATTAGGTAATGCAGTGCGCATTCCCTTCTCTCCTGCACAAAGCAATAATGAAGCCATGCTTGATGCCTTGAAAATAACGAATTTCCTTATATTTACAAAATACCTGAATTGCTGTTGAGCTTACTTGACCAACACACCAAGTTGCCACCGGAGGAGAGATCATTTGCATGGTATCATATATTGCAAGTCCTGCTGTGACACTTCCACCTGTGTTATTAAACTACTGGGTAAACATGTTGTTTTCACATCTACGTATTGAACATCAATATAGCAGAAAATGATCTAAAATTTTGCATAGGTGTAATCTACAGAGGAGAATCCATGATCACATTCGTCGCATCTATATTATCATCAAATCAAATTTATGTTGTATCACGATTACTAAAGCAGAATTAGAGCTTATGAAACGACATCAGAAATTTGATATTGCGCTTACGAAATATTTGACGGTAATAGCACAGACAATAATTGATGTCAATAGGAATAAAGAAATAAATATGGAGAATAACTAATTCAAATTTTCCAACACAAGATTTAATATTATTGTTTTAATTCTTGAGAGTAAAATTTAAAAATAACTTTTGTTGTAAATAAAGCTGTATCTTCCACATGCTTAACCGCCCCAACCTGGCTCGGAAGTATTCCCAGTATTTCCATTTCAACATAGTAACCTAGCCAACATTAAAACTCCCAAGAATCGTCACTGCTTTAGTGAAATAAAGACACAACGAGGCACATACCTCTGCTACATAAAGATTAGTGACTATTTGTAGTGAAGAGCATGAGAACGGCTAAGCAGGGCTATCTCAGCAATCCCGGAAAGGAGATGTACCAGCACAATTTCGATGCGTATATATCACAATGTACACATGCACACGGTAGACCACCACCATAGACGACAATCGCGAGAGAAATAAACGATTGGAATATTGCTGCAGCCCACACTGCATGTTAAAACAGGCCATTAAGCATTAAAGCAAGTGAAACTATCAGTTTCTCAACGTCAACTTCAGCTTAGAAATGGCCATACCACATGATAAGGACCAGCCACAAGTAGATAAGCTTTGGCGTTGATCAATTTTTGTGGCGAGATGCACCAACGCATTTGTATTCAACGTGACATCGTGGACGTAGACTTCTTATCAAATCTAGTTAGTGCTAGTTGTCTTACCTAGATTTCCCTGGTACCCATTTACCAACCCCGAATGGATGGTGGACTTGACTGATCAGCAAGCTTCCTCTGACTTGTCCGGCATGTCGCCGTGGCACCTTCACAACTGCGCCACTCCGCCCCCTCTCAATTCCATCACTCTAACAGTCCATCTGTTAGATTTCGAGGTTTTGAAGGTAGTAGAAATATCGAAATGTAGCTATTCTTCCACTTTTAATTGAAATCACTGTTCAAAGGAATTCATTACCTGGATTGCCTGGATTCCCGTTGATCACCGACTAAGTCGAGTTCTTTTCGCTCTAGGGATTCGTCGAGCATCATAGTCCCTTTCTAGTGCTTTGGTGATGAGGTCAGACCATCGGGCTGTTGGTCTTCCTGCAGTGCGTTCGATGTTCAATAGAATCCAATCACTTACAGCTCGTGTCCACCGGTCATCATCCATGCGCATCAAGTGTCCGGCCCATCTAATCTTCGAAAGCTTGGTGTGCACGGCCCCGTCTCTGATTTTTGATCGTTGACGTAGATCGGAACTTCGTATTCCCTCCTTCACTTGTGTGATGCGGGAAACGCCAAGCATTACCCTTTCGATTGAGTGCTGTATTGTGCTCAATGAACGTTCATCCTGCTTCCGTATTCTGAAGCATACGCTAAAGCAGGAAGAACCGTCGTATCAAAAGGTGGGCTCGGAGCCTTGTCTTCTTTGTTCTCTTCACTACGTCTTCGATGCTCTTATATGTTCCCCAAGCCGCTCGTTTCTTTCTGCTAAGCTCTGAAGCTAAGTCGTTCATCACATTGATCTGACGACCCAGGTACACATAGCTTGAGCATTCGGAGATATTCTTTCCGTTGAGCGTAAATGTTGCATCAGTTACGTATCCGTTCTTCATGAAAATCGTTTTCTGAAGGTTTAACTTGAAGCCAATTTCTCCACAAGCACTGTCGAATTCGGCTAACATTTGTTTCGCTTGCTCGATGTTTGGTGTAATGAATACAATGTCATCGGCGAAGCGAAAGTGATGAAGTTGCCGACCGTTGACTTTCACTCCCATTTCATCCCATTGCAATTTTCGCATGATATTCTAAAGAGTGGCAAAGGAATTCATATTATGGTCTATTTTTCTATTATTTCTATTTTTCATGATAAGCTTTATCTAATAATGAAAATCAGAACACGTAACCGTAATATGTCTTTATAAATCTCAGCTATATAAATTTATGTTTTTATGTGTTATTGATGTAGAACTACATAAGTTGTGCTTCACCAATGACTAATCATAGTTCTATTGCTTCATGGATTCCATACGATAATACAGACAGCCAAATACAGACATAAGAAGATATGATATACAAATATATAAGAACTGCAAATGAATAAAATATTGCGAAATCTGCATCATTTTCGCATTTTATCACTACTCAACTTCATCCATTTCACTAAGTTGAAATTCTTGTAATGAAAATCCTAACAAAACTGGTTTTGAAAGAGGGTGATTAAACCCGCGTATCACAATGTTGTGCCACTATAATGGAAGAACTAAACAAGTAATATAGAACAAAAACAACTGAAAATCAGTGGAACTTACACTTTCAGGCAAATTATTTTTCCTAAAATGTATCGAAAAGGCTAGCATCATATATCGTCACATGTTAGTCCTATTGACATTTATTATGAAGAAAAACTAAATCTGTGATTTATCCAGAGACCGCATAATCACCAATAGCCATTTTTTATTTGTTTTCTGTCAACTATGATGAGCTACAATAGTTTTCGTCTAATATCTCCAATGATGTTGAGCTAATCTTAAAACATGCTGCCTTATGTGGGACTCCGACACGGCATATATGCAGATGTCCGGTCTGTTGTGCTAACCGATTTGCACTGCCAAGGCCAATACTGTACGACCACTCAAGGCTTCACTTATGCTAAGTGGATATCATATCGTACCCATTGCTAATAGCCTGATTAGATGGTATCATTTGAGACTGAGAAATCAATTTGTATTGATAAGTTATAATGAAGTACCCAGGAGCACTTCATTTTCAGAGAATCGAAAGTGATTCTACCCACACACATATATTCTTTTTACTCGTTAACAACAATGAGAAACTCACATTTGACTTTGAGGAAATGATGTCAAATAATGAGAAACGAAGAAAATATTAAATTTGAGGAATTCATCTAAAATTAGATTACGAGCCTTAACACATTATTTAAATACCTACTAAACCACTGTAAAAAACCATTCAATAACTTCTTGGTTGTTAAAAAGAACATTGCCGAGAGCAAGGCATCTTAAGCAATCGACAAATCCTGTTAAAATCAACAGGTTACAGCAACATAATCAAGAAAAGGCTTAACTATACAATATTAATACGCAGTTAAGATTATGTGATTAACTAGACCTGAGAACATTCAGCTGTGTACATCACACTATTCAATTTCTTAAGAACGAAGCCTTACTTACCCGGGCTGTTTATGTAAATGTGAATCGGTTTCTTGCTGCTATCACTTTGAAGGAATAGTAACTGTGCAATTATAGACGACGCAACAAAATCATCCACATGAAAAACTATAAATTATGTCGAATCCCTGATCTTCAACACTTCGGTGCACTTTTGGAATGCTTCTCAATACAACTTATAAATTGAGCCAGGCTTCCACGAATATCCAACAATAGTAATTATTTCGTTTGGTATTTTCAAATTTTCGATTAGTATTCTGCTGCATTATGATACACAATAATTGAAACTTTCGAAATAGCGTCAGTACATTTCAGTTATCACGGTGACAATGAAAAACTACTTATATGTAACACGACTCACACAAACTACAACACTCCCATCATATTTTTGCACATGTCAAAGCACTCGAAGGTGTACTCCTACTGTCAAATTTTTAAAACCAAATGATAGGATTTTCCCGACGTTTAGCAAAATGTACTTACCGGCGTCATAAGGCATACTATACGATCTTTCAACAACCGACTATAGATGTCATATGAACGCTCGATACGTCCTTCATTTTCGATCACGTACGGAATCGTAGCCATATTTGACAAATTCCTAAGGCTATCATGAGAACCCACAGAGCGACATCGCAAATAAGGATTTAGAATACGAAGAAGCATGTTTTGTACTTAAACTTCAAATATTTCATAAGAATAAAAAGGAATCATTTATAGTGGCAGAAAATTCGCCTTTAGAACATAGATCCACATAAATAAAAAGCGCTACTATTCAACTTCGTGAACTATTCAAATATTTTCAATTAAAAGTATTTATTTAAACGATAAAAAATCCAATATGAACTGAATAAAAATAAAAAGGTAGGTCAATATCTAAATTACAATGAAATTCAAGCAATCAACAATTGCTAGACGATAACTGAATAATTATCATATATGAATATCGGATTGCAAGACTGATGTGTTTTCCTCAACGAAAATCGTCTGGGTTGAACAGCCCACGAGCACGATTAAGAATACTATCCTGTAAGTACAAATTTATTTAAGATTAGAGTAATATATATCTACGAATGTCGAAATAGTGATCTAAGAATAATTCTATTTAAAAAACCTTCAAAGTATAACAGGCCTTAAATAAACATATACTATTTTTAACTGAGCCACAGTGCACTAACACTGCAGTGTGATGACATTAACCGCCTAACTGGAGAACTGAGGGCAAATTGTAACAGCACAGAAATATAATGGTATTGGATTTCTGACCGAGTTCTAAAATCTTACGCGCACTCACAGTCCTAGAGAATCTTCTGACATATGAACATTGACTTTCGCTCTTAACTACCTCAAGCACTAAAAGAAGCAGACTTTCTAATAAAAAAAAACTAAGCTTATTACATTCTTCGAACGAAAACAGCCACATGGATCCATTAAGAAAAAAATGACTTTATATATATGTAATACCTTGCTTGGATCGTAAGGAGCTTCTTTGCTTGGTATCTCGAGCACTGCAGGAATAGATGCGGTGTGTTGATCAACCTAAAATGTTTAAATTTTAAATTATTAGTTAGATATAGTTCTCGTATCACATGGAAAGAGAATCATAACCACCAACCAGGTACAATTACATGCCACAGACTTTCTTTTATAAAAAAATCTTTAATCGTTCAATTACAAAGGATATGCAGTGGTATAACAGATGGCGTATCTGGAACATATCAGACCAAAACATTTTTGCTTTTGCTCTGAGATGCAGATGGATTCAGGGATGTGCTACATGAGTATATTGAGCCATAGCAGATCATAATTTTTATATACATACAAATCATTCGCACATATAAATTATGTACAAACGAAAATGTGTAAACCATATTGTTCCTTGCACGTTGATATTGCCAAAAGTCTGCTCCACTCCACCTTGAGACAAGCAGTGGAGATGTACAGGAGTAAAACACCTAAAGCCCTGCAAGCAGCCGTGCATACCAGTCGCAAAACAAAAAGAAATAAGTGGGGTTAATTTGTTGATCCTAAAAAAAGCTCCCAAAAAGCGGTGCTGAACAAGTATAGTACGCAATGGTTGCTAAAATATCAAGCCTTACCACAATCTTTCTATTTGCTAGAAAAATTATACGATTTGTACGAGGATCGCACGGACGCTTACTTCACAATCATCAATCGAGAACTTTTTAGTGCATACCAAGTGGGTACCAATTCCACTAACGACACCGTTGGACTAGACTAAACGAAAATACACTAGCCACTAACTTTTCAAACATCAGAAAGCTCTTCCACGGAGCATGCAATAGCGGTGTTTATGGCTGCCATATAGTCTTTAACTCGAACTTGTTTGTGAATATCGCTTCGTTTAAACAGCAAATAAGACGTTAAGAATACTTGGCTTGACACTAGTTTTAACAATATCTATCGTGAATAAAAAAATGAAAAAAAAAATGGTACTAACAGAACTACGATCAAGATAACATCGATGCATTTTATATAGACTTGGACAAGCTCTTTTTAGATGATCGTACAAACTACGAAATCAACGTTATTTTAACGCTTAGCTATGAAATTTTCGAGGGAGGTCAGACTGAATTTGAATGGAACGAAGAAAGTGTATTGCTATTTTAGACTTGTGCGAAGAATGATACCCTACAGAATGGTGCCATATACCCAACTCCCCGCAATCCAACGATGAACATGAGAATTTCCTAACGAGAAGTATAACATCGAAATAAGAAACAAGAAAATGAAAATGCTTGGCCTGTTATCATAATGTTTTTAGGAGGTCGGAGCATTGCCCCTTTTGAAACAAGTGGCAGCCGTTCCAAAAATCGAAAAGCTGAGAGCTCATGTGAAAAGATGGGCAAAGAATCAAAAATTTCTGCTTTTTATGTTCTGAAGAGAATGATACTCTACACATGCTCTGATTAATTTAAAAGATAAAACACAAAGGAAACCGTACTTCACACAGGGTGACAAGAATTTTTACGTAGAATGAACTGATCGAAATTATGGTCGAAAAATATTGAAGATATCATGAAAAGGGGAACTTCAACTATTGTTGATTTGCATACAGTCCAACTGACTTGCTCAACAAATGGTCAAAGGGAATTATTTGAGAGCATTAACTCGTATTTCCACAAGATAAAATGGTCTTTGCCATTCATCAATTTCTTTGGGTAGGACTTTATCCTGTTGAAAACATAAAACTTACCCTAAACTTGTGCAAGAGAGAAAAAAATAAGCAAAATCACCATTATCTTTAAAAAATAAAAGCAAACCGTATATCTGATCATTTCAGCGATATGTTGATTTATAAGAATAATAGCGATGTCATCTCTAGCAACAAATGATTTGAAGGCATCTTCAATTTCTTGGATACTAGTTTGCTTGTCAACAATTAGATAGTTAGGCTTCCGGGCCTGAAAGAGCAAAAGTCATTCCTAGAATGTAGACGAATAATAGATTACTACATAACACAAAAAATTCAAAAAACTTAACAAAGAGATACCAAAATTTATGTGCAACGTTTCATACAGTGATATTCTACAATGATAACATGTGTTCTACACATAATTATGATAAAAACATTAGCTCACTAATTGTGTGCATCCTAGTGTGTTCAATGACAATTAAATATTTCTTCCCTACAAGAATAAAAGGTGAGGTAAGCCGACCATTACCTTTCTGACGAAAACACTGATTATTAACAGAAAATAATACTTCACATCAGACACTTTTTCTGCAACCAGACAACCGAATTAACAAGACGAACAGTAAAATGATGGCAACTGACCTTATTTAGCTCACCGACACCTCCAAGAAGAAAACCAACAACAGTATCCTCGTCTCCGATGACAGCTAGAATTTTTCCCTTTGTTGCTGAGGTCATTACCGAAAAGAAGTAATGAAGTCAGGAAAAAAGCACACGGGAAAAAGCACGTACTGGTAATAGAACGAAAGACACCGCATCTGAAGGAAGCAAAAATGTGAAAAATGAACAGAACATAACAGAGTCACATGCGATTATGTCGCAATGAATAAAAAGCAGCAGAACGTGACGAAGTGATGAAAGATCACAAAACAGTGCTAAGCACGCATGCGTGATTTTCATTGCAGGACCTGCACAAAAGTTGGGAAATTGCCATCGATAATATTTTTTCTATCCTATACCGATAGTTACATGCTTTGCAGTAAGAGAGTGATACTTTGTGAAGTTCAACATATCACTGATTGTTACCAGTAGTCATTTTCATGACAGGTTAATTATATTAGAACTAATTGATTTCGAATATGCGGACTATTTGTGCTCTGTGAGTTCAGCTTTCTTCACAGTGCTGTCCCTAAACGATTATTGATTAGGACTACTTTTGAACTCTTAAAATGTTGAATGTACTCGATTATATTAAAGATAAGACCTCTCGGTATATATTTTTTCGTTTTCCAAATCGCAATTTCCAGGGTTCAAATCATGTTTCAAAAGATTTGATACAAATTGGTTTTTACTCACTAGTATAATGTGCACCAGTTGAATTTTTCACTAAAAATTTTAATTTCGGTGAAAATACATCTAGTTCCACGACGCCTGACTCTACGACTATTTTATGTGAGTCAGAATTTATTTACAATTGAGTGTCAGCCTATCATCTAATACTGGAATTAATATTGTTCGAGGAAACTAAATAAGCGAGATTTCAAATGGCAAACCGCAGTGAGATAAGAAATTGCTTAGTGCGTCTTTGATGAACAACATTTTTGTTCGTACACCAAAGAGATTATCAAGTTAGCCTGACTGGATTTGAGTATTTAATGGTTTTACTCATAGATCTTATATCAATTTCAAATTCTTTAGTAGAAGCACATGTTTCTTTTTAGCATATTAGAATCTGCAGCCAGTTATAATTAATACACTGTTTTGGGTCTTCACACGCTAGCTTTGAGAATGCAAAGCTGCACGTCAAAGGAAAATCAGAAGAAAAAGTGTTTCTGCATAAAAATCAGGACTTTCACATTAGCAACTATCGCCAAATCCGCCTGTTGTCTGTCGTCTATAGTTCACGTGAGTTATCCTTACCTATGATGGGCAAAACTTTAAACCAACAGTGATTCCGTGAGCACGCAGAATTTCCAGGAAAATTGTGCACGATAATATCTTGCAAAGATCAAGACGTGTGTATTTAAGTTGCAAAGTCTATACGATCAACGCAGTAGCACCAGAGATTAGAAAAGAAAGACTAACGTGCAGAATATACAGATGCATAGAAGACGTTGTGAAGAGGATTAGGAAAGTGAAGATTTTAGCGCAATTTCTCATACACCGAGATATTTCCTGTTTGGAAAACTTGAACTTTACGAATGCAGAGTGAAAAATCGGTGAGCATAATTCAGCGCTCTATTGAAAACGTAGTAAACATTACCAGTGAGGAATCTAATAGAGTGGTATGATAGTGATGATTGCGTTGTAGGAAGGGTGGTTCATTGTAGTAAGGAATCGATAGGAAGGTAGCAAGCATTCGCTACAGGAATATTATTGAGGTAAGTTCTATCGTACAACAATCTATTATTCATCTCATCTACTGACAATAAATTGATGGTCGTTTAGCCATATTTCGCCCACCACAGCGTCGCAAAGAAATCAATGACATAAGCTGCTTATAGCTTGTTATTTGCTTGACTGGGTGTTAAAGCTTCATCTTAGGGGGTTTCTTTTGCAAGGTTAGCGATAGTGTCATGTTGAATGGATCTCAAAATTGACATAGACTTCTTAGGCTCAGAAAAATGCAATATGCCGAAACGCTAGTCTGTTTGTATTGTCTTTTCGAAAAAAAGACACTTTTTACCAACCTCGAGTATTGCTAAACAGGGCTACAGTCAAGAAATTCAATCTTATATAATTTATAAATATGCTAAGTGACTGTTAACTTTTGTCTGATCATTATTATCCATATTGTAAAAGTGGCAATTGTACACAACTTCGGTTAGTGTTCTTCACTACCATAAAAGCAATGAAAAATTAAAGCGCTAGGTTGGAAAAAAGCAGCCATTCGTATTACTGGAAAATTCGTTGCGACTTTCGCTTCGCAGATAATGTATGGTGCATGAAAAAACCATGGTAAGATGGAAACCAAATTAACGTTGATGAGTCACAAACTAAAGAAACCAAGCCTTAAGTCATGGAGAACGTTATGGATGTTCAGACATGCAGAATAAGAGCTGTGTGGGCTGTGTTTGGATTTTCCGAAGAAATTGATGGGCATTTAGTACAAGCTAAATCAAGCCTCATTTACTTTATTGAATATTCAGTTCTTCCATGGTTAAGTACGCTACCGACATAGCAACCCTCTCATAACTTAACCACGTTAAGGATGTTATGAACTATTCACTGAGCGCTCGAGCTATGTCTTCTTAAATATCACTAGCGGAGAAAGTATGAGGCTGGATTCGATGTTGAGACTTATGCAAAATACTTCGTATTCAACATCCAGGACAGTGCGGTGTTGCAATGGTGGAGGTGCCACAGTGACACATTTATCCTGGCTAATTCAATTTTCAGAAAACATATATCAGAAGAAAAGCATAAACTGACTGGTCATATAGAAAGGAAATGGGACAGCAGATCAACAAAGACGTGCTATCGAATAGTAACCAAGAGAAGTAGTCTTTTTCCCCGACGGCTACCCGAATGAGTGGTCATTTTCGTGACTAACATCAAGATGGATTTGCATTTCTAACGATTTCATAATTAAGGGATGGATTTGGCCGATGTCACCATATGTGGAGGTGGCAAATATTGATGGTTGTTGTGTGAGAAAGACAGAAATTGAAAGACTCCTGGAAGTCACACAATCTTTGAAAATGAGTCATAACTTGTGCTCGGTGGTCGTATGGTATGTCATAAACTTGGGTTGTTGTATATTAAACTCGGGTAGTTAAACTTTCATATAAAATCATAATAATAAAAGGCAATTCATTGTAAGATAACTGCAATATATAAAAAGGCAACGCTAGACAACTATATCAAATAGAATCGTTACGAAATAGACTACGTTGTACGTTATGAATAGACAATATTGCAGATTAGATAATCTTGAGGAAGGAGCGAGTATTGTTAATTGACGCAATTTGGAAGTTGAGATTTCCTAACAGTAGGCAAGTGTAAGGTTGGATTGTACGAGCTGAGCAGCAGCATTCATTAAAATGCTTGTTAGAGGAAAATCTATTACCATCCGCTCCCTCTTTCACAAATTTGATCCATTAATATTAAATCATCTTTGGCATTAAATGTCAATTGCTCAGAATGACACAGTCCATACAATTTATTTGTTTAGTAATTATGATTTATATTATATATATATATATATATATATA
>KN716401.1:74497-88750 GCA_000816705.1 Dictyocaulus viviparus
GCAAATGTCCTGATCCATAAAAGGTCATAATTTCGATATATTCCTAGAAATGATCATGAAAGGTTATAATTTCGAAATGATCATAAAATGTCATAACTTCGGTATAATTCTGTAAATGAACTTAGTCAACGAACGGAAAAAGGACATTATTTCCTCATACCGAAGTCTCCACCTCCTCCTTATATAAGCAGTTACAGTAAATATCTGCCACGTACTCCTCACTCATAACCTCTGACCAATCTCCTTTTCCCTTGCCATTAAACTGGTTGTCGTTGTCATATTATATCACAATTCTCATACGGTTTCCATGATTATCTTATTACGTATCTGATTAATTATTGTATCTGATTAGTAATTGTTACCTGATTGCATAATCACATCCTAATGAATCCTATCATGTATATTTCTAATTTATCGTTACTGTAATGTTGATGAAATATTTTATGTGTTGTTTAAATGAAAGTTCAATTACCCAAGTTTGAGGTCTAGCGGTCGACTGTCAACTGGGTAACACCTAGTGTAGCTGCTCAACACCTTCTAACGAAGGCGCGCGCTCAGCTCCGTGATCTTCATTCAATCTTCAGCGTCTTCAACGCAGAACGAACCTACGATTTAACTATCCAAGTTTGAGGTTCGATTACACAAGTTCGAGGTGAGCACTACAAAAGACCCGCATTGCAAACTACTCACCGTGAGCGTTAACATATTCACTGCAACTGACACCACTACAATTCGACGCATCGGTCACTACAATCTGTACGTTACGCACGAACACTTGCATCAGAATCTTCCATAAAAAATCTTCTGAAGCATGCAAGAAAAATCAGGTACGACGTCATCGGATTGGCGGAAACGAAAAGTATTCCCTGGAACATGCGATAACGGAGATGTAAGTGGTATAGGTGTACTCGTTAATTCGAACTTGGTAATGAATATCGATTCGTTTAAACAATCAGTGACCTGAATCAAACATTTAAAATTGAGCTGACGTGGTCCAGCACCCGCTTTCACAATCTTTATCTTCATTGGGACCACCGGACTCGAATGGAGTGGCGATGGAGAAAATCATCTACGATTACTACTCGAATCTCTTCGGTAGCCAGACTCGTCTACTTCCATGTAATGAGAAGGAAGACCATTGTGTTGTTCTGAACGTTCCTCCTTGCCAGATCCGACATGCGATTTCGTCGCTAAGAAATCGTGCAGTTCGCGGGCCAGACAGGATTAGACCAGAACATCTGAACAATCTACCGTTAGTTCTTATTAAAACACTGGCTTGACTCTTCACCCGCTACCTGCCAGTTTTTGTTGATTATACTTTCTACTCAAAGACGTCACATAACGTAATATTGCAGCATTGAATATTTTCGGATCCGCACACAGGAAAAGGTTAATTTGTGTTCAGAGTTGGTCAATTTATACTAAAATAATCTAAAAAGAATAAGCATTACTGAACAAAGTAGTAGTACATCCCACAAAGACTGGTCATTGCCAAAGTTTTTACTCATTGTTCTTTTTTCATCATTGTTTACATCACAATTTTTTATGGATAACTGAATCAAGATATTAAACAGCATTATGTATTTTCAGCAAAAAATCTATCAGGCAGACGTTCTTCATGGTGGAATGCTTGTACCGCGTTGTTCTTATTACAGCAGCAACAAATTTATTAGAGTGTTTGTCCAATAACTTAGGTAAGTCGAAATCTCACTTGCGTTAGGAATACTATAATAGGTAGTGTATTTTTATATAATTATTGAAACAGGAAAAGAAAATTGGTGTCATTGCTATGAACGGTGCTTGCAGTACATACAACTCAAAGGTCGATAGCACATACTTACTAGATCTCCAGAAGATTTCCTTCCGCACCATTAGTTACAACCGTTCATTCAATATTTGCTCTTAGTCTCAGGATGTAAGTCGCTCAAATATCGTTATGGAAGCTGAGCCTATTTATCATTTGCAAGTTGCACATTTGAATGGGATCATGGTATATTTTTAGTATGATTAATGTTCATTAATAAGTTGAGTATTAGTGTTTCTGAAAAAAGGTGCTTATGCTGCTTATATTATTCTAAGATTTAAAGTTCTATAATGAATCTGCTACAACATTTCGCTTATTAGAATATATCATCTGGTTTCTATGTATCACTGATACAACGTATTTAATAATGAATTCTTCCGATCGAATAGTGATATCATTACTTTCCTAACACATCGGAATAATTGAGCTTTATCAATCCTGCTAGTAAAATGACCTTTTAAGTGAATAAGCTTTGATGTCCTATAGTGAGTCATACAGTTTTCCTTCAGAAATACTGAGTAATTCAACTACAACGGAAATATCGGTGGGCAAGTACTAGTATCTTTATAGAGCGATCTAAAATTTTGTGAGAAATTCTGAATACTTACAGTCGGTTGAACATGTCAACGAATTTTCACTAATCGCACATCTCCTGTTGGCTGGCAAGAAATACGAACCGGATAATATTGTCACCGTAACGATGACTATCAGAGACGCCGAGTGTTTTTGTTGAGTTTTTTCTCTCAGAAACATTAAAAAGCACAAAGCTACGGATTTAATATTCCCCATTTCATATTATACACCAATCATACTATACACCATTTTCAATGCTTGAAAAAAAAAATTTAAAAAATGCTTGAAATTATCAATACAAAATGCCCAAAAGACGAAATCGGCTTCTTCCCTAATTGACTTTGACTCAAGCTGGAAATGTTCGTAAATCTTTCGCAATAACGACTAGCAACTTATCGTCCTTGTGTAGCTGCAACATTATTTCAACAAATTTTTGACAGAGTGAGTGCTTAGTTATCTCAGATTTGGGTAGATTGATATGATTACAATGTATCTCTCCTCTATTGCAGCTGAAAAAAACACGTTGTGTAGGGGACATGTGACGCAAAACTGATATGTTAGTGAATATGGTGCGCATCCCTTCTACATACTCCACAATTTTTATTTTTTGTTTGCTAATCGTACTCAACAAAAAAGAAGTTTCTGTGTGGCTGTGCAAAGAAATCAAGTATTCTCTACTCATATACAAGCTGATACATTTGCTGCATAGGCCGATTCTCAATATCACAATTAGCATACAGCCTCACGAGCAATGCGAATTCGTCATGCTCAATAAAATTCGACTGATCGTTGATCAAAATTCAGGCAGCGTTAAACAGAAAAACGAAGAAACGGGAGTGTTATGAAACAATCAGGAATCATTAACTTGTTCTAGCACTACGTTCTCAGTTCGTGTAAGCCAAGACTATTTGAAGAGAGCGTAGAATTTGAGGCATAATTATTTTGCGCAACAAAGAAGACATTTTATTAAAATCGTATAGAAATGTTGTTCTGATTATGAGACACGATGAGGTTGCGTATGCCATATAAAATGCAAGTCACATGTTGTGAGAGTCGAAGAAAATTGAAATTGTGGAATCCGCATCGGAGATCAGAATATAAGATAATTAATTAGATAATTGTTGGCGTTGATCAATCCCTTGTGGTGGGATGCGCCCCCGCATTCATGTTCAACGTGATATCGTGGAGGTGGTTGAATGCGTGCCTGGTCTATACATGACTTGAGTTGACCACTCCTCACCAAGTCAGTGTGCCAGTTATCTTACTCAGACTCCTCTGGTACCAATTTACCGACCCCAGAGGGATGGCTGGCTTGGTAGGCCTGGGGGGCGGCCACGAACTGAAGCGGCCGGCGTGTCACTGCGGCACCTCCACCACTGAGCCACTGCGCCCCCATCAGAATATAGTAGCTAAGAAAGTAGGCCGAAAGACTCTATTAGAGCTCAGGGTAAAACGAAAATACGGAGAAGGTCCTTGCGCTATTCACACCTTTTTATAAATATGTACTTTTTCAGTTGTACATCTAGGTCTTTTTTCTTCGTCATAATAATCATGTATTTTTTATAGCTCTTCTAATGAAAATATTTTCGAATTTCAGCTGCTCGTACCAGCTCTTCATTTACCGTATATTTGGCGGCAATAGACTACGAAAACAATTTCAACTCATGGGTTACGATACAATCGGAACATTTTGAATATTCAGAAGAAACTGGTGTCCGATCTTTCACGGTGAGAATTCTCTCCAACACTAAATATTAGGAGCACTTCGGCAGGACTAGGTCCGTTAATCAATGGTCAATCTGACGAAATTTCCTACAATCATATCCTTATGCTCGCATGTGAAATAGTTCGTAGTTTAATTGGCTTGGAAGTCGAGAAAATTGCCACGAATGTCACAAAGAATAAAATTATTAATTTAATTGTTGAGAAAACGATTTTGTCTAAATAAACAATCGTCTCAATATATTAGTTAATTAATTTTTTAATTTTAATTTTTAATTTTTTTAATTTTAATTTTTCTTTCAATTTTTTGAAAGCATAAGCATTTTGCATCTTACGACTCACTTAGAGTAAGATAAGATGATCTCTGGAGTTGATCAGTCCTTGTAGGATGTGCCTACGTGTTCGTGTTTAACGCGATCTTGTGGAGGTGATTGATTACGAGCCTGATTTGCACATTCGCTTTGCTTGAGTTGACCTTTCTTTACCAATTACATGTTGCTAATCTTACAAAGATTGCTCTGGTATCAATTCACCAACACGAAGAAGAAGACGGGTTTGGTAGGCGTGAGAGCCTTGATGGAATTGCATGGACAATCTTATCCAGGTTGAACTTCGCGTCTTCTGCTTGGGTATTTAGCAATAAACTTAATGATGCATATATCAACTTTAGTACTACTACTTCTTGCATAACTCTAGCAGATTAAATTACTTTGATATTCAATAAATAACACGCTGCTTTTTCATGATTTCATCGGTCGGTTGTTTGGATGGCTTGTCTCCAAGCAAACTCCGGGCCCTAGAAATCTCTTTATTCCTTTCATTAATGCGTGATTGTCGCCCATGGTGGTACTTGCACATGATCAGACTGAAGAATAATAAGTGTTTCTTCGTTTACCTATCCTATGTTAGTTTCTCTGCTCTTGCTCTTCTATAAATATATTACAAAGAGTTTATTGCGTTTCCCACAATGATCATAAAGACCGGTATTACAGCATACTGCCCCGACGTTGTATGTGCAGAGTAGAAAACAGTTATCATCGTATGGCAGAGTTCACCATGCGGTACTGAGGTGAAAGTTTGCTAGTGTAGCTTTGTTTCCTGGAGTCTTTTAGAAGCTCTGTTAAAGCGCTTTCATCGCGTCAACTACAGCACTTAAGGTTCTTCATGGATCAGATAAATATGCCTCCTTGTCACTTCCCTTCTTCAAGACAAAGGGCATTCTCGATACGTTTACTCTTGGTTAGGTTTCCATGTTGAAATGTAACGTTTTAGTAACATTTCACAGCATCGTTGAGGCGGTATATCGCTTAGGAGGATTATTTTAATGAATAAAAATTGATCAAAGATCGAAGTGGTGATTTCGATTATGCATGGAAAAAAATAGTTAGTTCCCGTTCTATTTACTCGTGTCGTCGTGTCAACAGAATACATCTCTCCTGGTTGGTAGTTCCCAATGTTGCATTGATGTTGTTATCAACAAAATTATATTTTAATTTGTTATGAAGATAGCTTAGAATCGGCGAACACTAATCCATACATGACACGAGTAAACATATGGCACTTTCACAGTGCCCAAACACTTGATATACTTGCACAGACTAGGATAATAAGAATAAGCAATGGCGTATTCTATTCTCTTGTGGAAACGTGCCACGCGTTTGTATTTATGTAATAGTGGAGATGTTTGGATGGAAGTGTTCTATGCAATCACTTCCAATCATCAAATCAATCAACCCTTTGTACTGAAGACTTAGTTGGCCTGGCGTCGGATTCAACCCGCGAACGCGGTATGAAACACGCCTACCATTATGACGCCTCCTACTGTTGTGTTATGCAAACTCAATTTTTTTTCATATTGAAACAACAAAGCAAGTTTGCCATCAATAAGAGCCACTGATGGCTTTAAGTATCCTCAATGTTGCACCGAAGTCGTAATTGATGTCTTGACATTCTAATATGTATGAATGAGGAGTATAAAAGAAATATATTCTCACATATGATTTTATTAGTGATATCATGAAGTAGTACTTATATGAAATCCCTTAGTAGGCCAAAGCACTGAATGTGTTTCTTGTCTCACTTTCACTATCATAAATCCTTTTTTTGTTTAATTATTCTTTTCAATTCAATTTTTTTTCAATCATTTTTTTCAACAAACGTTCTTTCCATGGACTGATTGAGGGAAATTTACAAGGAGTCGGATCATTGGATGAGTGTTTTGAAAAGGTACGCTTTCAAAATGACGCTATGAATACGAACGATATGCAGGATTCAGTAGAATTTTTTATAGCTTTATCATGACTGTACCCCACAAGCTGATGCGATTTTTATTCGATTTGACAACCAGCCAGAAGATTCGTGGGCAATAGATCAAATTTTTGTCGATACCAGTTACAAACTTGGACCTACGGAAGAACATTTGTTAGTTTAATGAATAGTTTTGTTCTTTTCTTTACAAAACGTTTTCGAAAATGTCATAAATCTGATCAAATCTTAGAAAAGCTCATAGTAAAAATAAAATTGGAATGTGATTAAAAATGTGGTTTGTGACAGCCTGGAAAGGAGCTCAAAATCAACATGATCTGTTAGACAATCGATATCGACGTGTGGTTGTCGCGAGTATGGCCATTGTAGAACAGTTCTGAATGTACTACTCAATCAAAAGGAAAAAGGATAAATTCCGAACAAAAAGGGGAGAGTACACTCTGATGCGTATTATAATATCGATTGGACACTCTTCTTTTTTATTAACACAAGTCCTTCTCAACAGTCTGCTCTTTTTTCTTATAGAAAATAAACTCTCCACAGGTGTATTTGGGTGTACGCGAATTGTTTGTGAAATTTCGACTTGGTGGAAAGTGACACCTCAACCAATATTAACGATATAGAGGTACTTTTTTGTGTATGGAAGGATTTTCCGACCATCATACAATCACCAAGAATTGCTTTAATCTGATCAAACCATCACAGCGACAGTATACTGCGACCAACTCGAGCAAATGAAGCAAGAGCTCATTGAAAAAAACGATTAGTTGGTTTGTTCAGTAACAAAGATGCGTTCTTTGACACAAGTACGCGAGACCTCATGTCGGCACAAATGCTACAAGATAAAATAAAAGAGTTAGGAACTAGCAGGTCATCGACGATATTTGATAGACTTCACGCCGTCGGCTTACCACCTATCCAGATTTGGACACCCCATATTAATGAAGAGAAAAGCTTAACATTGTCGTAGAACTGAAAATACACTTCAAAAAAATTTTTCGACGTAAAATCAAAGACATTTTTCAAAAAGGGAGTTAAACGAGTGCTTTTACTCTGGTAAGAAAAAATATCAAGCTCTGTTAGAAATTTATGATAGCTTTTTTGATTAGTATTCATGATTTTTTTTTGATAATTAGTTGTCTCTCGCCAATAGAAAAATTTAGTTACTTTTCGGTCTCCTCAATACATATCATTTAATGAAACCCAAATATTTCAATACAGCAGTGGGAATGTGAGGCTCAATCTTCGTAACCAGCCAGATTCATCGTATTCACATATGGAATGAATATTCAATATTCGGGCATTTGCCCATTGGCTCTGCGCACAAAATATTAAACTCAAGAATGAACGATGCAAAATTGAGATGGACTAAAGTTCATGGCTGATTCTAAGCCTTTGTAAAATGTCTGAGGGATATACAATTGAATTTTAGTGCGGATTTTAACTTCGATATATTCGATCCCCTTTTCAATAGACATCAGTTAATTTCTAATGATAACTGGCAACATCTACGTGTATCATATGAGAATACATTTGGTTATGAGCTCGTTGTCTCAGTAACGTCTAAACCATTCTGCCGTATCACACCTATTAATCAAATCTCGAACAGTACAAACTAAAAGTGACCGATTGGAGTATTCAGAAAAACTTTACGGAAGGTAGTAGTCTTCTGCAGCACACAGGTGAGCATTTGATTACCGTACTTCTTCAATAATAGCTCAAAAATCATCATTCGTAGCGCATTTGCCACAATACTGTTATATTCTCCTTATTATTTCCATTCATTCATCTCATTTATTTATATTCATTCAATCCACTATAGTGTTGAACTTGTTTAATCGTTGAAAAAAGTGCAACCATCGGGATAGAATACTTGCTTGCTTTAATGCTGAATACTTAATGCAGTACGGTGCAATGTTTTTTCTTTGTCAACTTTATGCTAATCGTGTGATGTTTTTTTATGGTTTGAGAATGATTACATTTCGCGCTTTTCACTCTGGTGATCAAAAATTATTCTTCAGGCAAATGTGGCACTTTGAACACCCGATTTTGATGCCATGTGTATCGTGGCTGGACAACTCTTTCACCTATCAAATCGGCCCCAGAAATGGTTTATTCATCATTCATGACTACCATTACCAACCAAGGAAGGGAGAATGGATCCGCGATTGGGTTTAGCAGAGTATTTGTTGAAAATTTTGCCGTGTATTAACCTTTATGAGACCTCGATGACTTTTATATGTTTATGACTTTCACAATTTATGCATTAATAAGTATTTCTCAGAACATTAATAGTTGACTTAGCGTTAAGTGTATACTAGCAAACTACGCACGTATAAACTGTTTGTTAACGGTGACTTAATGTGATAAAGAAACTTAACTAACTACTTATATTCACAAATATTTTGATCCATGCCTTGGATAGTTTTTGTCATTTGTGGATGTGATATGATGAACTGATGAACCAAATATGAACCAGTACTGACTTGATGAAAACTGGTCAACTCAAGTCTGTATAGATTAGGTTCGCATTCAATAACCTTCACGATATCACCTTGAACACGAAGGCGTTGACGTCTCCTACCACGACGGATCAACGCTGAAGCCTACCATATCTTACATGCATATAAGGAGGTCTCGTGGTGAAGTCGTAGGAGGAACCACACCTTTCCTAATCCTATATGCATTACCCGCATTATCATTGACTAAGTCGAGCGGGCACCAGTAAAACTTCCATTTTTCCCTATCGCGCGCGAGTGTAGTCCAGTGAGTTCTTTTCGCTTTAAGATTCGTTGAGCATCATAATCCTTTTTTAAGGCTGTGGTGAAGAGTTGAGACCATCGGGCTGGTGGTCTTCCTGTAGTGCGTTTGATGTCCAGTGGAATCCAACCACTTACAGCTCGTGTCCACTGGTCATCATCCATGCGCATCACATGTCCGGCCCACCTAATTTTCTAAAGCTTGGCGTGCACGGCTGCATCTCTGATTTTCGATCGCTGACGTAGATCAGAACTTCGTACTTCCTCCTTCACCTGTGTGATGCGGGAAACGCCAAGCATTACCGTTTCTGTTGAGCGCTTGCATTGCGCTCAATGAATGTTCATCCTGCTTCCGTATCCTGAAGCATACGCTAAAGCAGGAAGAACCGTCGTATCAAAAAGGTGGACTCGGAGCTTTGTCTTTTTTGTCCTCTTCAGTACGTCCTCGATGCTCTTATATTATCCTTAAGCCGCGTTTCCTTCTGCTAAGCTCTGGTGCTAAGTCGTTCATCATATTAATCTCACAACCTAGGTACACATAGCTTGAGCATTCGGAGATATTGTTTCCGTTAAGCGTAAATGAACTACTGAATCTGATTGGTTTGAGCGTATTCTTTCTAGTGAACTGCAGAAAATGTTTAAGCTTGAAAATTGGGCTTGACTTCATGAATTTATAAGCTTCAAAATAATATTTTGGTTTGATTAGCGTAATCGATATTATTGTGACGATCTCATGATATCATTGAGGTCATTGAATGCAAGCAGTCTATGCAGCGACTCTAGATGACCAGTCTTACAATAATTCAGTGGAGTTTAGCGGACTATTACGGTGATAATTCACCGGCTATTGAAGGCTAGAAGGCATGATTTAAGCGGTTGCTGACGTGAACTTGCATGCGTACATTGAGTCAAACATCCTTATCGCTGCCAGTCGTACTGCTGCACTGTAATGTAGGCAGGAAAGTCTAATTTCGGTACAAATCATATCGGGAATTCTAAATGATCATCAAATACACATTTGCAGACACATTTACTAACTGTTGTTAAATCTTCAAAACTCTATGTGGATTGATTTCCATAACTTATCGTTAACTTTTGATCATTATCACTAACAATCTTCATCGAATATCGTCGTGTACTTTAGCCTGAATCCATCATCGAAACGAAAATAAGATAAGTCATAGATTGTCGACGATCATTTTTTGATGATGATTAGATGCTGTCCGTGAAATCATGTCGATGCGAATTTCATATAAAGTGATACTTCTTCGGAATACGTTAATATACGATAAGAAGTGATGCTGTTAGTGCTGTACTGCTTGACAGTTCTCGATACTTCTGTAACTGCTTGGGATTTCTATACGTTAATGCGATTAGGTGCAATCAATCAAACACCTCTATATCGCTGAAAGTCATAACGTGTCATATCTTATTATAGACGAATACCTGTTTGTGTAATAAGCACATCATGAATAATAATTGAATAACTGTCACACAGTTTTCTAGACTCAAATTCAATTACCCTCTTAAACTCACTATGTTTATAAGTGCAAAAAAGAAGGCTATGAACACGACAAGAATAACAACAACATATATTTTGGATTAAATAACACTTCAACAAAACATTTTCATGGTGTGTTTCAGCCGTGGTGTTCATCATCATCATTATTTAACCGTGCAACGATATCCCATTCTTATCGCATAAGATATGTAAAATTATTTCATAATCGTTTCAGCATCAAATTCTTATATTAAAATTGTGGCATTAATAGTTGTGTTTATTTAGAAAATAAGAAATACACATCGTGAACATAAGAGAATATTTATTAATTCCATTGACAATATGATTCTTTGTGAGGGGATGATACTCACAAGCTTCATTCCTCACATTACGACACAACACGATGTCTGTTGCTTGTCGTGCTTTTTTTCTTTTGCTGATATTTCTGAATCGATTTTAACTGCACCGCTGACTTTTGGAGGACTTGATTCGTTCGCTTTTCTTACCTATAAATTTTCACATAGAACATAATTTTTCAATGATATGGATTTACATGCATGATGAAAAATTCCAAGAATTAAAAATAAATTACTTGATCCAAAACATCGTCTACAGTTGGCCATGGTACGTCTTCACTTTCTATATATTTAAATAGTACATTGCCTGACCGGTCAACAAGAATTGTTCCTCCCTTTAATTAGACTATTATTTCAAATAAAATCCTCATAAAATTTCATAACTCATAACCCATAAAAAAATAACGACTAACGTAACATTCCAAAGCTAGATAGATTGGCTAAGGATGTTACAACAAGGAGAAGAAAATTAGAAAATTTGAATTAATCCTCAATCAGATGACTATACCTTTTGTGTAATGAAGTAATCTTGATCTTCATGAGGACTGTTGGACGTGATCTTACTTGAAGAATGTGGTCGCGGTTCTTCAGCCAAAGAGGCATCGACTGTCTATATATCGAATTAATAATCAAATTTCATTAATTCTCAACGAGATTCAACTTTTTCTTTACCCGAAGTAGAGCTTCCCATCCGACAAGATCTATTGTTGAACGTCGGTGAAACTTCAACTCGTTCAGAGCTTCGTTTTCATCATACAACCTACGAAATGGCACACCAATCAATTTGATGTAGGATCCACCTAAAGCATACAAACGTGATAGAAACATACAAATTAAACTTTTCATAGGGAGAAAATTTCGATATAACACATCGCAATGTCTGTTTGGCGACATTTCTATGTCCAGTACGATGCATACCTTATTGACAGACTTCTTCTGATTAATATTTACTTAATAGAACTTGAAACTGGTCATGCAGCATATAGCAAAATGAAATGAGCCGCAAAAATAACTGAGAAGTAGTACGTAACTGATTCCGACCTCTAGTTCCAACCGGTGGACCTTTTGTCAACACGCATACGTCGCAACCTAATTTACGAAACTCTGGTATTCTATTGTAAAGCCCCATAATATGTTGCGCAACTGTAGTTGAGGTGAATGACCTGAGAAAAGAGGTTATCAATTGAAATGATATAATTTTAGCAACAAATTTATAACCAAAGTCAGAACAGATTCAATTCTATACAATAATTATTGATATTGTTTGTTGTGTTATTTGTTGTTTGTTATTACCTGACGACGACAACAAGTACCATATCAAAGGCGCTTCCTTTCACATAATGAGAAATTGTTTTGCTTTCAATCCCCAATTCGAATAATACACCTGAATCTAGAAATTAAAAGAAAAGTGTTCTAATAAAACAGTAAATATAATATGAGCAACACATTATATGATACTGTGAAAAAAAAATTTGAAAACATGGAAAAGTTCTACTTAATACATGTGATCATAAAGAAGACCGGAAGTTCAGAGACTGCTCTCAAGTTGTTAGTTGAGTAGGATCACGTAGATCACGTAGGAAAATGTATCACATATCACTAATCACCCAGGCTTCTTATGAAACTGCTTTGTTACTGATAATTTCGACTCAAACATGGTTCTTTCATCTGATTTCATTACTTTTTATTTCACTTTTCTCCCCTCCACCTTCCCCCACCCCCTTCAAATTACACCCTTCTAATCATAATTTGCAAGTACAAAGACTCAAAGATTCGAAGAAGCAGGAGATTGGTACATCATGCCAGAGGACAAGCATATTGGGGAGCATAGGAGTAGGGTATTGAGGAGATCTTACCTGTGGAGATTCGCCATACATTCTTTGTTTTTATGTTGTGGTTAAGGTGTTTCAATAGAGGTTGTCTATATAATAACTTAAAGAAACCATTGCTTTGCTAATTCAATGCTGCTTAAGCTCATAATTATTCTGTTAGAAATTCACCTAAAAGATGTAATGCTTGGTTTATCTCGGAGCAGCCTCAAATCAAGGTATACTGCATTAAAGCATGCGTATCACTTAACTCCACCTACCAGCACCATGCCAAACGAGCAAAATTTGTATATGGCAGCACATCGTACATTGCTATAATTATCCTAACCATATGTCCTTAGTATACAAATGGCTGACAACAGAACTACAAATCATGAACAGCTTGATTTCAGGTGAAGAGAATGTGCCCAATATGTTTTGCAATCTTAGCCGAGAGCATTGTAACTTTTATCCACGGCAACTAAAAAGCATGCTTAACACCAGTGTCAATAGGTAGCAGCTATGAAAGAATAGTGCAGAAGAAACACAAATTTACAGAGAGAAAGAGCTTAAAGTAAAGACGCCATAAGAAGTGTTCCAGGATCGTCAAAATCGTGATATTTCCCATTTAATTCAACTGAGAAGATACCTACAGACATAATAGATATTAGTGAAATTCTTTGAGTTGGTGGCTTCGAGAAGTAAACACCTGCTATCTTAAATATTTGCATACTTTCAAAGAAATGACACTGAACTGAAGCAATGAAGATTTTTGCGCATGATCATTCAATTATAGAAAGGTAAAGAAACGGATATTTTAAATTGTCACAAGATTAGTTTGGTGGTCAGCTTCACTTCAACAAAATTTTCTCGTCTAGTACATCATAAGCGTTTGATAAAGCTTAAGATATTCGTCAAACAGAAGTTAGTAAAGAGTTTTCAATGTAAAGTCACATCGAAGCAGTAACAAGTGTCATCGAGCAGTATAGCAATAGCACTTGTTCACAGTTATGAAAGTTTCAAATTCTGATATGTCGTTCAAAAATGTTGTTTGCCGTTGTGCGAAAAAAAAAAATTATTCAATCACAACCTTGAAGCAGAAAAAACATTCACACTGAGTGACCTACCTCTTAAAAGAATTTCGAGCCGGCGAGCCTAAAGGTTACGTGGCGCGACCCTAGATGGCGGAAAAGGAGTTGGTGTTTTGAGACGCCAAACATAGTTTGAAAAATAACCCTATTTCTGTGACACCGAAAGAGCCGCCGGTGCGGCAGCGTAGGTTAGAACAAATACGGAGAGGCTGCTAATATGTCAAATTAGGTGTCTAAGCGTGAAACGACAAAGATAACAATCTGTACTTATAGCTGCACTCGTTAATTCGAACTTGGTTATGAGCATTTATCTGTTTGAACAACTAACGACTCGAATCGGACATTTGAAATTGAAATAACGTGGTCCGATGCCC